>JAVCKX010131074.1:0-10215 GCA_034780695.1 Lepetodrilus gordensis
GAACAGTAAATTCGGATTAAGTCGTTCAAACCAGTTTAAAGCCTCGTAAAACCGGTTTAAGGCGTAAGTGTGAACACAGCTTTTGAGATACATGAAAGATCTTTGAATCATCTTATAAATAGCAAGAGATATCAAACACTAATTTTATGTTAATACTGATATAAAATAAATGCAATAATAACTGTTAACATGGTTAAATAATCAATCATGTATCATGTTGAAACAAAATGAAAATGCATTCCCTTAATTCCATAGCACTTTGGGGATTTTTCCCCGCACCAGACCCACTATAAACTACTGGTACATGAATACTCACACACCAAATCAAAGTACTAGTATCATACCAGATGCCATGTGGGCTAACAACTATTGTAGTTATGTATTACTATTCAGTATTAGCCAGGCTGTTGCACGTCAGTTCTGCCTCAGTACGTATTCTCAAGATGTATTGAATATTGCATTGATCAATGGTTGGTCACAGTGCTCTCTAAAGTGTGATAGGAATTCTAATGAAGGTGTTTGTGTAGGAAGGATATTGTACGTATGCAAATCCTCGTCCTCTTCTTGTGTAATAATCCACAGGCACATACACATCCTTTACCGGTCCATATTTGCCAAATAAACTTCGCAATTCATCTGCACTAAAATAGAAATATTCAACATGCTACATATTTGCCAAATAAACTTTGTAATTCATCTGCACTAAAATAGAAACATTTCAAACATGATGATGACTTCTTTATTGAAAATATCTTGTATGAATGAAAAAGGTTTAAGAAAGTATGTATTCAAAATTGATACTTGTGAGTTTGCCAAATAAAAATATACAGCATATACTTTTGTAACTAATATTAATATACAAGATCCAGTTGTCAAAAGTTTCAATTGATTATGGAACAGGATGTGTGTAGCTGTGAGCTAAAATTTTCCTACTGGTCTCGGCCATAAGCAATTCTTCTTAGCCAATCTCAACACATTGGATCATATGCCCCTCACCATTGCATTGGTAATGCACAAGACAATATACATCTTGCACGTGATGTCACTGTGGCCTAGAGAGTGGCAAAACATATTAATAATCTGCTACTATTTCTGTCATCACGATTGACAGGATATCTAGTATACAAATGGGTTCCCACAACTCTTAGAACAATTGTTTGTGGGTTTAGATCCCACATTGGGCGCCATTTGTATACTGGATATCCTATAACGAGTGTAAACACCACAGACTTCGACAAATCATTGGGTAATTTTGTCAGACTTGTCAGAGCTTTCTGTTGTGTATTGATATCTTTACAGTAAAAAAATAATAATAATTTGTTTTAAAAAGAGTATACTTTCACTTCCATTTTGGTTCTAAGGCTCTAGATAAAATGGTTCACGGTTCTCCAACGATGGTACTCAGCTGATTATGCATGAGAGTGATGATGTACGTAATAGTGCACGTAAATTCAACGTGATGATCGCGGCGTGCAGTTATGATTTACCATTACCAACGCAGACTTGGTGGGTGTTACCAAAGTGGACGATCCAAAATGGCAGAAAACGTCTCAACAGTTTATTTCAGCGGATAACTGATCATGTGCATTGTGGTATATGATGCACCAAGCGTATACTAATTTACTTGCATATATTTATAAAATCATACTAACGTAGATGCGTCAGGAACGTTTCTGACATACAACGAAGAATTTGGAGGTCTTGCGTATCTCGACATGTTTGGCTTCGTTTTACGTCGATGAAAAGAGTTTTCGCGCATGCTCTTCCGGAAATTACCGAAGAAGAGGAAAGTTCGGTGGTGTTTGGGTGATTGATCGCGTGTTGAAAACAATAAAATAGGTTTACTATAAGTTTGGCATGAAATATATTCGTAGATTATCTCGGTAAATACTTCATGGACTGAAAAACAAAAAAAACTCCATTTTCTTATTTCGTTTTACCTAATAGATTATTTTTTTTAAATTAATATTGCTCCAGTAATAAAAGATCTGTTTATATAACGATCACCAACTATTTTAATAAGTATTATTTTATGCAGAGGAGTAACGTTCGAACGTCGCTAATGTAAATATTTTCACTAATGAAGTTGCAATCGATTCGTTTAGTGTTAATTGGATACAATGACTCGCTTACCTGTAATTAAGTGTTTACTTATTAAATTGTTTGTCAAGAAGTAGGCCTATTGATATATTTTGACAACAATCATTTAACAACAAATTAAATGGTCAAAATCAAAAGTATCATACTATCATACCCATGGGTAATGTACTTTTAAAATGTGTTTACTAGCAGATTGAATTATATTTAATTTGTTCCAAAATCATAACATGCGTCGATCTAGCTAATTAATTCCTTTTTTTCTTTCTTTTTTTTTGTGATTTTCGAAAATGGCAAATTCAATAAACAGCAATGAGAATTATTGTGGGTATGTTTATACATTTTAATGAATTTCAAATATGTTGATATTTCATATTAGAAACATTGGTAGGCTCGAGAATAATGATCCCAATTTTAGCAAATCAACAGAAGTCCTGTGGTAAAAACATTTTAATGATAGTTAGTCGTGTCGTGATTATGCAGACTTACCTCCCTTGAATCTGGACCTTGCTTCCGCTACATCTAAAGTGTCAGTAAAGTGATAAACAACGTTAAATACAGGTGATCTACACTCACATATAGTTTTCTTATTGCAAATTTCATACACCCGTGTCTGGCTTGAACATTTTGCTTCAATACTGATTGCTGAAAGTAAATTAGACGACAGAAATGACGCCATATTTCTGCAGTTCACAATATTTAGCCTAAATATTTTGCCAATTTGTGCAGGTGCTCGGTAAGTTGTTGTCTAAGCATGATAACATCTAGTATTAATCTGTTAGATCAGATCTGGACAATCTTTACTACCAAGTTAATATTTTGTTGTTGTTATTTATAATATTTTATTGTGTTTTCTAATAGGAATGATACTCGGATGTTTCCAAACTATGTACAATAAATACCGCCACTGCCACACCTTTTAACATGTTCAATAACTTTTCTAAATGCATAGATGTTTGCGTTTCTATAATTGTTTAATCATGGATATAATACTGCATCCTTTAATGACTTTAATGTCCATCTGTATATAGGTACTACTCTATTCTAAATGTGTTCTTTCCACTTGTTGTGCACAATGAGCAGCTGATATTAACTTCCCTGTTTGAAGTATAATTAAGCATTAATATAAGCATTTTGCCATTACATCATATCTACTGAACCAGAATTTCCCCAGAGCTTGCAGATTAGGAGTCCAAATGACCCATAAAACTAAATTACGACTCATATCAGTGTTATCACACATAATTACAAGTCTGATACAATCAAATTTAAGGATTCATTTGCTTGAAGTTCAAGTAAATGAATCCTAAATATACTTTATTATAATTATACCAGTCTAACAATCGCTTAATGATTTATGTTTCCTTGATTTTTATTAAAACATTTTATGTGTAAACAAGGAAGTATAAAATCATGTAACTGAATAGCCTCCATATCATGTCTGAATTATCTACTTTAAATAATTCACTATTCAGTAACCATGGTAACACCAACTAATCCACTGTTCTCTATGTCAGGGTTTGAAATAACCTTCCAATGTATTGAATTTCAATCACAGTTTGTAGTTACAGAATTCAGGGATAATAACTAACTTTAAAACATACTCGCCCGAATAATGATACAAATAACACATTTTTACAAAAGACATGAATTCCTACTCGCCCTTAGGATAACTTTAGCATTGGGTGAAATGGCCCGGGCGAGAGTTAACCTTCTCCCTGCTGAATAAAATCAAAGTGTTTTATTTCTTCATGTGATCAGGCAACTTAAGTCGCCTTCAGCAGAGAGAGGGTTAATTACGAACCCTTGAATTACTAGTAATCATGCATCATCTTTGACCCTCTACCATGGAATTTTGTGAGTCGTTTTCTTGGAGAGAGTCAAACACAGATTTTCCTTGTCATTCTCGAGGGCAAACATTGTCACACAGTGTCTTCATCCTGTATCTAACTCTGCATTATATGTTCACAGGAAACCGTCTCTTCGAACAGTACCTGCATGGAAAAGTCACTGGAATACGGAATTCCTTTGAAATTTCTTTCATAGAACTACTTAATGTAAAGATACCCAGAAATGGCAGGCAATCAGGCTATTGACAAACAGTACTCTGTGAAGTTCTTCTCCACGCTTGTCACCAATCTCCAGAAGCTGTGTCAGGCATACATATCCTATGACAAGAACATTGAGGTCAGTGGGTACCTGTGTATTGACATCGACAACTCAAAGAAGGAGCGGTACGTGCTTAGTGAGCTGCTCCAGAACTCTGGAAGCGTGGTCAGCGAGAGCTACTGCACCAAGGTGTTCCGCACGGTTCCGCCGCCTCCTGCCAGCACTCAGGTCCCCGTGAAGCAGATCGCGAAAGAACCCGTGCTGGTCAACCCCAACCCAGTGTCATATGTCACGAACGACGGCCGGCCGAAATTAGCTCAGGAACGGAGGTTAAGTTTGCCTGCTCAGAAACCCATTGATGCCTCGAGCTACCCCGAATTGACCAACGGGCCGATGTTTGGTCACGAAGGTCTCGAGAGGCAGAGAATGGCTATGGCTCAACGGCCGAAGCAGTCGTCGTTCGACCACGACAAGGAGAATGCTGCCGCGCGTCTGGCAAGAGACATGACGCACAGGCTGTCAGAGACTCCAGAAAGTGTAAGCGCTGAGAGCAACACGTGGCATCAACCCGAGAGGCCGACGAGACTGCCCAGTTTCGCACACATATCTCGCAGGAAGAGCTTCACCAGCGCCAGTCTGTTCCCTTCAGTGGAGCCCATCGATCTGGACTGTATCAAAGTGGAAGGGTCGAAGGTCAGGCTACCCTGTGCTCAAGCAAAGCTTCCACCAGCACCCAGCAGACCTGTGGGGACGCTTGACGCATTGTCGGTACCCCCAGGGACTCATGCTAATCTCGCCAGCCTTGGTCAGATGATGGAGGCTTTCACAGGTAAGTTTTCTGGTTGCATGCCTTTGATTTTAGTCAATGCATTTAATCATAGTTTTGTCACATATGTGTGAAAGATTCCTGCTGTGACTTAAAACAATTATTCAATCACCGAAATCACAGCTGCTTGCTGAATGTCAAAATGAATTATTTTCTGAGAATATTCATCCACTTATTCTTTGATCCCATTTATTTAAAATTTCATAATATTCTATAACCTGTCAAAGCTTGTAATTAGGTAATATTTATTGATAATCAACATTACTAATACTATTACATGAATTTATGTTGTAAAATTACTTTTGACTATTTCCAGCCTCCAGGTCCCCAGTTGGTCAGGACCCCTATGCCCAAGCTGACCGATTCCATACCCCTAGCGCATCTGTCTCCACCCCCCAGCCCGGCATCTCCCCCTCCAGCCAGCCACAGACTCCCCACTTCCAGCCACCCCCCACTGTGTGGTCGCCCCCCGACACCCCGCCCGCCAAGAGTCGGACCCCCGTCGGCATCAGTCGCAGCCAACAGGATGTCTTCATGCAGATGCTGCCCCAGGGGTACGGCGAGGGCACCTCCAAGCCCGGGGGGGTGCAGATGGTCCACACAGACGTGTCCGAGACAAAGGCAGCAGCAGCCGTAGGATCCTTCAGCGGTCGAACGAGCGAGGACACACTGGACGTCGACATGGAGGATATGGGAGGAGGGGGAGATCACTCTATAGGGGGAGATCACTCTATGTCCGACGTCAACCCGAGTCTGTCTCTGTCCGGGATGGACCAGAACATGCTGTCGGAGTACATGATGTCGTCTGCCCAGGTTACTGACATCCAGCGGAAGAGGAATGCCCAGTTGAACTGTCAGAGATATGCGCTTCGCCTTTTCTGCGAGTTTCATCAGAACCTCCTAGGTGCCATGCCGTCACTGGACAGCTTGTCTGCCGAGCAGGTCGACACCATGCTCAGTCAGTTTTACGCCACGTCGAAGAAAGGCAACGGTGAGGACTTCACGGTGAGTTCACTGAGGAGCATTCAGTACTACCTGGAGTCGCACCTGTTCGAGAACTACATCCATTCAGGCTCGCGGGCAGCAGTGTTCAGGAACTCACGCCAGGCGCTGAGAACTCGTTGTGAAGAACTACGTGTGAAGCAGAAAACCACCCCGGTCTCCAAGCGGCAGTTCACGGCCGCTGACATAGACATGCTTTTTGAGAAAGGCCAACTAGGATCCAGCTCTCCAGACGTCCTTCTCAACTCCCTGTGGTTCATGAATGTTATATGTTTTGGGATTAAAGGCAGCGAACACTTTACCCTCCGCTGGGGCGACATCATCCTCAATACAGACAAAGAAGGAAACCAGTTCCTGGAGTACTCAGGGGCGGGTAACTCCGGGCAGGCCGACAGCTGCCTGCGTGTGTACGCACTTCCGCACCACCCACATCGCTGCTGTGTGCACCTGTTCAAGCAATACCTGGGCCACCGCCCGGCCATCGCGCTGCAGCCCGACGACCCGTTTTACCTCAACGTCAATGCGCAGTACAAGCGAGTGGGCACGTGGTTCATCAAGGAGAAGGTGTCCATGAGCAGGCTGACGTCTACGTGGCGGAGCATGCTGTTCGGGGCTGGACTCGCACCCGACAAGAAGCCGCCTGTCGGCTTCCAGAAAGGCCTGCTCATCCAGGACATCCAGAGTCCGGTCCTGGTGAACAGGCACATCGAGTACCCGCCTGAAACAGTGGAGGACGCATAGCCATGGTGTCCACCCTGTCGTCAAGAAAGTTTCCTGTAGCTAGGTGTCCTCACTGTCGCTATGACGGTTATCTGCAGCCATGGAGTCCACCCTGTTACCCTGACAGTTATCTGTAGAAATGTTGTCCACCCTGTCGCCCTGACGGTTCTTTGTAGCCATGGTGTCCACCCTGTTACCCTGACAGTTATCTGTAGAAATGTTGTCCACCCTGTCGCCCTGACGGTTCTTTGTAGCCATGGTGTCCACCCTGTTACCCTGACAGTTATCTGTAGCCATGGTGTCCACCCTGTTACCCTGATGGTTCTGTGTAGCCATGTCTGTACTATAGTAGTACCTCATCCTCGTCCTCCCCTCAGTATGGTGTGTGTGAGTAAGTGTGTGTGTACAAACATAGAAAGCAACTTGGTCCGTCCTTGTTTTCAGAATTTAATGTTAACAGATTTTACATAACCTTGTTAGGGTTTAATAGATGAATATAAAACTGTTCACACTATGGATATTCAGTGCAATTCCTGACAATTTAGAAGACATGTTTTGAATCGAGGGAAAATATATTTTAGCTTTGCTTTTGAGAATCTTATATTGCATATTATGACAGGTAAATTGTATAATGGACTGATTATCACCAGTTATGGAAGTACATATATTGTATATATAGAATACATGTACCATTATCAGTGGTAATTAAATTTTACCTAGATGCTAGACTTTCAGCATCATGCTGTGTATGAAAGCATTTGTTTTGTGCACATCTGGAGAAAATAATATGGTTTGCATTTTATACTGAAGCTGTTGATATTTTTGTTTTCTAATTTGTATGTAATTTGAATAACTTACCACTGATACGGTTCAATTTATTTGCCTAGTTCCACGAAATAAAGACATTAAATTCCATAAACACTCACTCAATGATCAACGTTATTCGTGACCATAGTAGGTTGTAATAAACACTGGTCAATGATATATATCGATCTATTGGTGGGCCTCGATTCTCAATGTAAAATTGTCAGGTTGATGCACAGCGGTACCAGTTACTGAGTAACCTTGGTAACTGTAGCCATGGTAGCCATACGTATGGATGGGGGGAGCGGGGGGGGGTACCTGAAGTTAAACATATCTGGAATTGTGTTCTATCCAATGCAGTGCTAGCTTGATATATAGTGCTGTTCCTTAGTGTCTAGACTGTTGTTATTTCATAATTCATGTTGTATTAATGGACTCCTATTTTGTGTGTTTTGTGGTGAAACGTTTAATGTGATAGACTTTCTACTTATGGTCAGTATACATGTATGCACAGAGCAATGAGAACGGGGGATTGATCTCAGATTTATCTCGGATGTCATGAGAGACAGGAGTGATAGAAAAGGATGAAATGTTGTCTGATTTCATCCATGTTTTATTACACCCCTTGTACACAGTATAACTGGACTGATATTTCATAGAGTATTTTATCTATTTTTTTTTCTTTGGATATTTTAAGGAACTAATGCAGCAGTTTTCCAAAGCAGAAAGTTGGTCTTACTTTCTTCAAATACGTTTTATACCAATGTACAGTCTGTGACATTACATCCCAAGTAGTAAGTTTGGTGCCAAATGTGTTGTATTTGATCATCAAATTTAACATGTGCCTGAAGGTCCACAGACAAAATAGATGTCATAATAAATATAAATTAAGAGATGCATAATTGTAGTCCATAAATATGATTTATATGATTTTCTCAACTGGGATTGTTTCATAGTTGATATCTCTTTAAAGGCATAATATCACAGTTGATATACCTGTATAATGGACAAACAAATTTCGACAAGTTGTTATTTACTGATGTACTTAGTCCCCAGCACCAGATAGTTATCAAAATATTAATATTTTATATGAATAAAGAGAACATTCCGCTATTTATCTTACCTTCAATGCATCAACTCATCTATGAAGCAAACGTTGCTGTTACGTATTACATTTTAGTCGTACCATTTTGAGATGTCCCCTTGCATTGATATAATGAAGCAAATCAAAATACGACCATATTCAGGTTGTCTATCAGGGGTTTGAAGTGGAATTTTGTCTATCATACAGCAGTGGAAAGGTTTTTAGAAGTACAAACATGATTTTATACATGTCAAGTGAATGTACTTTGCAGTTGTAGCTAAGAACTAGTCCAAAACATATCTGTGATATTATGCCTTTAAGATACTTCTGATAAAAAAAAAATAAAACAGTTCTATAATTATGACATTACCGTATACTAGTATGTGTTTCAATCACTGATAATATTCAAGATAATATTTATAGATGGCTTTTAGAACATAGGAATACTAACTGGTATGTTAATTATTAAGTTGGTACAAGCATATTTAAAGGTAGTTTCTAGCCTGGCATCATCTCAGCTACTTGTCATGTGTATATATACATCATATTATCTGTGTGTGTGTGTGTCCTTGGTCGTTGGGTTAACCCTCTCCCTGCTGAAATAGCAACAATCACTGCGCTATAAGGCATATCCTATTCATTCAATCAAGAAGAGCGGTAGTATTTAGATTGCTGTCGTATTTAACAATTTCCATTTACCATAATGTCAATATTTTGGGGTTTAACATTGTATATGAGGTGTGAGAAAGTATCCTCATGATAAGAGGAAACAACTTGTGTTTCCTTTTAACTATTGTAGTATTTAAAATGCAAGGATGTTTTCGTCGCAAATGGGTGAAAGATTCCCGCAGCGACGTTAAACTCTATATTCGCAAGGATGTTTCGGGTGATGATCTAATGTACAAATTACTTTAATGAAAACAATATATGGAGGAATATTATTAAAGTCCACAATGTGTTGTTGGGCTTGACATTCCACCAGATAAGTTACTCTGTTTTAAATGTTACAAATCTACTTTAACTGCAAATTAACTAAAGAAATATTTCAGCATCTCCGTTCTAAATCAGGGTTAAATGTTTCCACTCACCTAGCAGACCGGCCCATTTCTCCTAATGTTAAAGGTCTCCTATAAGCATGTTTTGGTATGTATAGAGGATATTCAAGCATTTTTCTCTCATACCATGTTTATCTCATTGAGAGGAGTGGGAGAGTCTATATTTCCACGACTCTCCCACTCCACGAGATGAGATAAACATGGTGGGGGGGGACTTAAATGTTCTATCTATTACATAAGTGCAGTGAAATATACATAACTTTCATTATTTAGTCAGGTATTATTTCATCTAAGAATGGATCAGCCTACTTGAATTTAATTCATTTTCATTTTCACCTACCGGGAATATAACAATCTTGGGGCCTATTCTCGAAACATTCTTACAAACTTCTTAGCCTAACAGTTCTTAACAATTCTTTTAGTATGGCTACAAACTGTTCTTAGGCTAAGACATTCGTAAGAATGTTTCGAGAATAAGCTGGGGGGGGGGGGGGGGGGGGGGGGGGGGGGGGGGGGGG
>JAVCKX010131128.1:0-10212 GCA_034780695.1 Lepetodrilus gordensis
AGTACAAACATGATTGTATGTATGTCAAGTGAATGTATTTTGCAGTTGTAGCTAAGAACTAGTCCAACACAACCATACACATCTGTGATATTATGCCTTTAAGAAAGTAAAACATCGTGATGGCCTTTTGTTTCTGAAACCTTATTGAATATACTTGAAACACTTGCAGTCCTATTATTATTCATGGCGTGTTGTTGGCGTTCAGTTACTATTATACATAGTGGAGTTGTTTTGCAAACGGCTCCAGTTCGTGAATACATAATTACAGAGTGTGTCTATAGAAAGAACAGTCTTTATTATTCCGATGCAACATTAAAGACCGTATTCGATTCAACACTCGACCAACCAGGCCTTAAACCTTTCGTACGCAACATGTCCGATAAAAATGGCTGGGCTCCCGGACTATGTACTATGTATATTCTATTGATTTGCCAAAATAAATAAGGAAAATTAAAATACTGTATGTAAGGTAGATTATTAGTGTAATATAAAACAACGTATGAAACGAACAAAAATTGCCCCCCGCACCCCGGCTAGCTACGGCCCTATATTCTTGCCCATTCATCCTGCAATGTCTGCCGAAATTGACGATGTCGTAGTCGCCAATCAAGTGTATCCAAAAGATGCTCAATTGGGTTTAAATCTGGCGATTTTATGGCCATGACAGCTTCTGGTTCCTTGGCAAGTCCACACGTAGCCTATGAGGCCTGGTACTATCCCACTGGAACATTTTTCCCTGAACGTGCAATAATGGGTATGCGGCTAAAATATTTGGTCAAATGTTACTATAAAATGGCAACTGACACATTTGTATAATAACCGATGTGTGACCGAACATGGAAGAATCGACACCTAGTTGCATTTATATTAGTTCCAACGTATTATACAACTTTGTGTCAAAACCAATGACAGTTTTTTGTTAAAAATGGCGTCGCTTCAGTAGCAAATCATTATTTTCCATTGATAGACACACGTTCTATAAATAAACAGGATCATAACCGAAAAGCGACCGAAGTCCCGACTATGCACCCTCTTGGCTTCCATAATTCAGCACTGGCCATAATATGGCATCATAAACTTTTCTATAAACCTAAAAAGGCAAGCCACAAAAACATTTAGGAATGTTTGGAAATTAAAAGTCCTAGCGCTCTGCTTGCCGATTTTATTAGCTTTCGCCATATCTTCATTTTCAGCAAGTAAAACAATATGCTTGGCATACGCCAAGATTATTACTATTTCTTCACCTATGTTCATGTCATTTCCTATAGATTTAAGAGTTTAATGTAGTATTGGCCTAACATATGTAATCTTAAGTAGGATAAATAATTAAATAAAAATGTATAATAACATGATTTTAATATAGGAAGCTACGCCCATGAACACTCAAGAGTATAGATGCATAATATTAGTATTATGCATTTCAAAACATTGTTGCAAAAAGTAAATAGAGCTAATAATAATAATAATAAGAAGAAGAAGAAGAAGAAGAAGAAGAAATAATAATAATAATAATAATAATAATAATAATAATAATAATAATAATAATAATGCATTATACATGTTAGGTTAATGTACTGTACACAGTGGGTATTTATATCACTTTCATATTGAATACATGGGTCGCGGAACAAGCACCTTACATAAAAGAACCTAAACTGAAAGCAACACTGATTTCTCCCTCACAATAGAAGCGCCCTCTATGTAGAACCAAGTGCGCATAACCCGATGATATGGGCGAGTTTGCTGCAAGTTGAGTTGTCGGATTTGACGGTGTCATGAATTTGAGGAGAACGCCACGAATACTATCTCCATAAGCAGATTCTGCACACTCAGGATGAAAAGAAATGTTGTACATGGGCTGTGTTTGGTAAGTATTGTCCACGTCCACAGTCCCTGTTTTGCAATCAGCTGATTGTCGGTGTCGACGAGATTGATGGAGATTTGCTAGTTTGGGGGAATGTGTCTTCATCTAGTTTTTACTGTCAGTCGGGTGATTGCCGAGTTTAGTTGACAAACGGTGGACAGGAATGTCAAGACAGATCATTCACACAATTTATGTTACACAATTGTGTGAACTGGGTGGCTATTTCTTATCGAAATCGACTGTCTTCGACAGTCATTTCAGGCGAGTTGACTGAAGGGGTCGTCTCAAAACCTGTGAATACAATAATAATTTCAAGACGAGTTGTTATCTTATCAGTTTTCTTTAACACTATTGGATCAATGCCATCTTGGTGTTCAATGTACACATGGAGTAATGTTTGGTTTACATTAACAATATTTATTAAATAATGTTATAAATACAGGGATAATAACTAACTTTAAAACTTACTCGCCCGAATAATGATACAAATAACAAATGTGTACAAAATACATGAATTCCTACCTTTAGCATTGGGGTAAATGGTGTGGGCGAGTGTTAATTGCGAACCCTGTAAATATATATTATTTATTTATTTCAAATGATACACTTTTGCAGACATGTCTGCTTTAAACAATTGTTTACATTGATCTATTCTATGGTTTTACTTATTTACAAATGTATGTATTTAATTGTAGACTAGACCTAATAGAAAAAGCAGAACAGAAACCCAGAGTGTAGAATCAATTAGCCAGCATTTTCTTAACTTTCAAAATGTTCAAAATACAAAAATAAAATTAGAAATTCGAACCCTTTTATGTGATATTCCACTTTCTAGCCATTTTACTATATATTTGTATGACTAGACTTGTATGCCCATTTAAAGATGCCATCATTAATTTCATGACGTGGCCTTAGATTTAAATGAAGTCTTTTTGGATTAAACTAGTATGTATGCTTTACAATGTTATGATGGTCTTATATACCTATAATTACCTGAGAGACATGATAGGTTTGTTAAATGCAAGCTCAGGCATTAATGTCTGTATACATGTTTGAGGGGTGGCCATGACATGCAACAGTTTGTCTGCTTCATTAAGGTTCAGCCTTCAGCGTTTGTACTCTGTCAACTCGATGCAACACAGTAAATCGTGTCAAGATGCAACACTCCAAAGTGTGTTAAGATCCACAAAGGTTACCCAGATTCTGCGTTACCCTGCATTGTTGCCATGACAGTGATAATGAAATAATGTGCGCCTTTGTACATTTACACTATGACCGGGGTAATAATGTAGCACCATGAGCATGCTTTTAGCACAATATAAATCTGCACATTATTATTATTATTATTATTGGTGTACCATAATTACCTTAATAATTAGAACCCTCTAATAGGTGCTGCAAGTGGGGCAAATTCTATTTATAGACATACCCAGTTTACGGATTTTGGTGATAAGCGTGTAGGTGAAATGTGCATGATTGTTGTCTTTTTTACCTACCTTACGTTGCCTCACGATTTATTAGCCGTGAATCATGCTAAACAACAAAATTTAAGGATACGATCCTTTGTAATGTCATATTAAGATTTTCTCTGGATTTTTAGTAAATCTAAGGCCTAGACTTCTGTTAGCCTATCATCGGAATTCCTAGTTTAAAATGATATTCCTCGAAATTCTAAAAATAGACATGACACACTTGCAGCCGCTATAGTTCAAAAACCTAAATAAATATTACCAAAAAGAAAATCAGACCCTAAAATACGAACATGACCAATTATGTTTTTCCAATTCATAAATTTTAGAATTACAAGACCATAATATTTTCATCAATTTAAAAAAAACAAAAACATTCTTCATTTATTTAACATTTCATTTGCAACAATGCTTTTATTTACCATCAATTTGGTAATTTTCAATTTTGTTATTTTTCTAATAATTTGAACAACTACTAATATCATTATTTTCTCCTGTTTGAATTATTAGCTTAATTACGGCAATTGTTTTTGTGCCAAAGTTATGATTTCAATTTTAACCTCTCTTTATCGTTTGCCATAAAGATGTCATGTTTTGGAACACCAAGGGAGATAATATTCATAACGTTGGTTTAGTTGTTGGCAGGTAACTGTATCAGCTCACAACAGAATCAGTTATCAGCATCAGCATCTCACAATTTCTTTAGATATTTTTTTTAAACATACTAAATTGCAGTTTTTTGTGTATTTTTCAAGGAATTGATTTTCTTCAGCTTTAAGTTATTGTCTTGAGAGCTGACTATTCCAGTATACATGATATATCGGTGAGCGTGTTCAATCTCATTGGAGAGATGGCTTTCTGGAGACAGTTAACTACTGTAGTATGTAATTTCCTCATTGTCCATGGCTGCCTTCTGTTGCAATCTCTCAGGTCCCCGACTCGAGACTCTTCTAAGAGCCAAGTTATGAGTCTGCCAAAAGAAACCTAATTACTGTTCTGTCTCTACTGCCTACACCCTCTCACCAAGTTCATCCCCAGGCCCCTGCCCTCTTGCCTCGGTCCACCCCATCAGGTCACAACCCAAGTATCCCTGCACCTCGAGGTGTGCGACCCAGGTGCATGACATAAATAATGCACATAGTCTTCCCATTCCTTCCAGACTGAATGTGTACTACTTAGCTTTCAGAGTAAGACATATATTTTTCTTTGCCCGTTCTGGTGCCTGCTTGTACTACATGTTTATTATTCTGGGCTGGCACCCCTATGGTTCCAACATGGACTAGTCTTCGCTGGGATATGGATGGGCTCATCTGGTACGTGAGGGTAGTTGGTTGGTGAACTTGGAAGCAGGTCAAGCAAGCACTCTCCTCTGGCATTCCTAGCTGCTCAGTGGTCAGTTAGTGATAATCAAGCCATTAACCATCTCTGTGCTGGGTTAGGCACAGGCCAGTTGCCTTTTAGGACATCTCTGGTTGCCTCCAGCATGGAGAGGGTTAAGTCCAAGGAACTGGTGAACATAGGCATATTGTTATCAGGTTGGCATGGTTTGGAGGATAGGATAAACTCATTATATTAACAGACGCTTTAGTTTAGTTAAAGGTATACATTTAACATGTTTACGGTATTTTACTAACTTATTAAAATGTTTATTGAAATAAATGTGTAAATGTAGAGACAGGGCTCTAGACTAACATTCTGAGTTACTTGCCCACAGAGCAAGTCGGGGCAAGTAGCAAAGGCATCAAATGTGCAAAATGATAAAAAGTAGGTTGCCTGCAATGCAATTTAACTTGCCCCTGTGTTGGACATATACCGGTATGTTCGTCCAGAGCCCTAAGAGATTTGGTGGTGTCTAGTACAATTTGTGCATTAAATATGAAGTAATGAAGTTAATATTTTGACTAGAATTTTTTTTGAGAGTATGAAATGTGTAGAATATGTACAATTAAGTATATAAAACAAAATAATTCAAAAAAGAAAGAAACAAAATAGAACTAGAAGTATTCACCAACTTTTGATTATATTAAATATCCCAATAATTATAAAATATATTTGTATCTCTGTCTATCTGTGTTTATCACATTCCGTTCTATAATATAGTTATAACTTCCAGCAGGGGTTTACCTGAATGTGTCATTCTGTGTCATATCCACATAAAATGAAGTTATGCGCACATTAATATTCGGCTGCACGTCCTTGTGAAGTTGCGAAGACACTTGACGACATGTCGACACTGACAGGATGTAAAGCCCAGTTTTTTTGTGTGCAATGCCATGTTTGTTTTCATTGTGAGGTATGTATGAGATCGTGAGTAGTTCGCAGGTTTAGCTAAAAAAATGAACTCGACCAACTGAACATTTTCATATTTTAAAATAATAATGAATGATAAATGTGTAGTAAAGTATCCAGGGTGACGATCAAGTAGAATATTGATCAGCGTTATAATTTTGGGATTGAGCTACTGATATGTTTTCCCCCAAATAAACATAATTATTATTCATATTATTCATCAGAATCAGATATAAAGATCGTAGCTACAGTATCAGTTTATCTGGAAGCCTGCCTTTGAACAGCTTTGTCAATATTTGCTTGAAGTTATTATACTTTCCACTGTTAGTCTATTTGTGCAGTTATCTGAGTCATCGATAATTTTAACATCATCTAACTTACTAGTATCCGAGAAGGTGCTAGAAGTGTCACATACAAGGACATGTAATTGTGACACAGCTCTGTGAAATATTCATGGTGGAGTTGAGTAGTAATTCATCGACATCCTCACATCTTAATACTTGATCCAGTGTAGTGTTGACATTATCATGATTATAGACAGACCCAATATTCCATGTGTGTGCTTTCCATTCTGCAGCAGTCAGTTGCTTTGTCTGGGAGGGTCATTGTATCGTTGGGAAAAAAACTAACTCCATCTGGCTTTTTCAGAATGTGTTTGAGTATTCTTTCTATAAACCTGATAATGGTAAATATGGATTAATGACATATTTATAACCTGGCACATGCTGAAATGTCATGGATGAATTGCTCATTGCTATGTGCTGAAAAGATGAGGTGCTCGGTGCTATGTGCTGAACAGTTCAACAGATGCAGGGCTCCAAACTAACATTTTGAGTTACTTGCCTGCAGAGCAAGTCAGGGCAAGTTGCAATGGCACCATAGGTGCTAACTGTTAAGAAGTAGGTTGCCCGCAATACAATTTAACTTGCTCCTGTATGTCGGGCATATGTTAGTCCAGAGCCCTGAGATGAGGTGCTCATTGATATGTGCCGAACATATGAGGTGCTCAGTGAAATGTGTTAAACAGTTGAGGTGCTTATTGCTATGTGTTGAAAGATGAGGTGCTCATTGCTATGTGTTTCCAGAACAGATGAGGTGCTCATATATGTGTTTCCAGAACAGATGAAGTGCTCATTGCAATGTGCTGAACAGATGAGGTGCTCTTTGATGCTGAACAGATGACTGCTTCTTGCTATGTGTTGAAAAATGAGGTGCTCATTGCTATGTATTTCCAGAACAGATGAGGTGCTCATATATGTGTTTCCAGAACAGATGAGGTGCTCATTGGTAGTTGTTGAACAGATGAGGTGCTCAGTGCAATGTACTGAACAGATGAGGTGCTCATTGCAATGTGCTGAACAGATGAGGTGCATATTGCTATATTGAACAGTTGAGGTGCTTATTGCTATGTGTTGAAAGATGAGGTGCTCATTGCTATGTATTTCCAGAACAGATGAGGTGCTCATATATGTGTTTCCAGAACAGATGAGGTGCTCATTGGTAGTTGTTGAACAGATGAGGTGCTCAGTGCAATGTACTGAACAGATGAGGTGCTCAGTGCAATGTACTGAACAGATGAGGTGCTCATTGCAATGTGCTGAACAGATGAGGTGCTTATTGCTATGTGTTGAAAGATGAGGTTCTCATTGCTATGTGTTTCCAGAACAGATGAGGTGCTCATTTTTATGTGTTTCCAGAACAGATGAGGTGCTCATTGGTATTTGCTAAATAGATGAGGTCTCAATGCTATTTGCTGAACAGATGAGGTGCTATGTGCTGAACAGATTAGATGTTCATTGCTAAATAGTACTGAACAGATGCTGACCAGATGAGGTGCTCATTGCTATAAAAATGTGCATAAACTGCAACACTGTGCTACATATGTTGCAGGTTTCCTCCTGCCATGGAATGACAAGCCCTATTATTAATATGAGCTAATATAAATAATCTTGAAACTGTTGACAAACTGATTTTGATATTATTTGTAAAATTACTATGAAGAACCATAGCATAACAGAGATAATTTTATTTCATTTGGCTGCAACCATTGATGCCGCATAGACATGAGCAGTGATTGTGCCTTGTCAAAGACCAATGCACTAGTTCCAACAAGTATTTAGTAGTGAATTGGTTGTGTTACCATGGTTACTGTGACACATCCACCAACCAGAGGCACAGACACAGTCATATGAGTAATCTGCCAAGGCACTACAAACTGCTGAGTTGATCTTACATGCAACATGTGCTCCATGGCTGTCTCTCCAGTATTCCTGGGGGCCATCTCAAACATAAAGCTGATTTATTGATTGTGTGCAAATATTGCTGTGGATTGGCTCTACTCTAGAACATTGATATTCCATTTACTCTGTTTAAGTCATGTTAATAAAAGTAAATCTATCCTACATATAATACTGGTGGCATCTTTATCCCTTTTAGAATAACTAGCGATATGATATTTATTGATGTTTGATGTAGAAGAATTGAGTAGATCATCAAACAATTTAGCAATTGTTTACTTTTACTTAGTTACTACTTAGTTACTGTAGCTACGACCTATTGGTAAATGCATATTATATGTATGTCATTGAAATTGTCCACAATATTTAAACCTATCTTAAATTATTCAATAATACTAAAAGCTAACAATACATTAACCCTATCCCTACTGTATTAGCTGCACACACTGCTCTTTAGGGCATCTCCGGTTGCCTCCAGCATGGATAGAGTTAAACAACCATGCATGTGTAAGTTAGGATTTGTTTGTTGTTGCGTTTTCATATTTTTCAGCATACATTGCTTCTGTTGGAAAGATATGAAGTAAGCATGATTTAATTTAAATGACATTTGAATCCTATATCTGCTCTCTCCTTGGGAAATAGCTGCACCCTTTCACATTTAGAATATTGATATTTGTTCTTCAAAGCAACAGCACATTTTGTGTGATTTTTATTGGATTGACAGTGATTTTATTGGATTGATTATTCAGTTGGAAACAGATTGACAACTTGAGCAAGGAAAACAATGTCAACCATTTTATTTTCGTTCTCGATGGACGATCGTGTTACTGATGAAATGTTGTTGGCTTCACTCGATACAAATAAAAAGCTGCGAGTTAACCAACCAGTTTGATGACTAGGGGAGTGGTACAGTCAGCATGGCTAGGCAACCGAAGACGACTTTCAATCTTCAGCACCAGCGCTATTATGTATGGTGATGTGATTTTTATGTCATTCCCCAGGGTATTTTCATAGGAATCTTTCATGTTCTTTCTCGATCACAAAACTGAAAATATCATATGCGATGATTGTACATATCGGGGCATCCTTTATCAAAGATATCATATCTACTATGAAACTATAAGGTGCTGTGGTAATCGTCCGATCGCCATGTATACAAGATGAGAATGAGTGCCAGCGATAGAAACTAGCTTTAAAACTTACTAGTCCGAATAGTGATACAAATAACAAATGTTATGAATTTCTACTAGTTCTTAGGATACCTTTAGCATTAGGTGAAATGGCCCGGGCTAGTGTTAATTTCGATAGTACTATGGTCTTTTAGTAGATATGAAAGCTTCGTGAAACAATACCCCCAAATAGTAGGTGAATTCTTGCCTGCAAATTAATTTTTTCCCTAGTGAATTGTTTGTATTTTGATACTTGAAACTTTATTCCCAGTTTTATGAGCAATATTAAATTATGGAGAGCATCTGTGTGAGAGAGTTTGTGTGTGTAGGGAATTTGTGTGTCTCATTTTCTATTTTAAATATTATATATTTATGTAAATATACTAATATTAATTTTAATAAAAGTTGACAATTTTACGTTGATGCAAGGACTTATAATGCCTTTCAATTATATTTCGTGATCAGTGTTCAGTAAATATATTGACCCAGTTTATTAATGTATGGTTACTATTGTAGGTCAAATATATATCATGTTTCTGTTCTCTTGTGTTTCTTTGAAACACGATATCCAGGAATCATAGACAGATAAACATTACATTTATAACCCCCTGCATGGATTTACATTTGTCATACAGTTCTGACAGTAGTCATAATTGACTTGATAATATCAATTATTATTCTCCTATACCCCACTGATAGGACATTATGTCTTCACCGTCGCCATTGGTAAATGTCTAATGCTAAATCCACATGATTGGATGAACTAAACTTAGATATTTTCTTCGCGAATATTTTTAATTACTTGGACTAATCAGTACAGCAAGTTGAAATTGTGGGAAGGAGTTCTCGAAACGTTCTTACGATCGTACAACAATCAACGATACTTAGAGTATGACTACGAACTGTTCTTCTGTTAAGAAGATCATAAGAATGTTTGGACAATAGGCCCTCAGGTTCAGTACTTGCTCTGTTTTTTTCAGCATGAATGAACCTACATTTAGTCACATGAAATCAGCAAATGTTTCTGTTTTTGTTGTTGGACCAGCAATTCTAGTACAATAGTTACTGAACCAGATTACTTACTCAAGGCAGTATCTGGCAGTACAGTCCTACTGGTAGCCAGGTACAGGTCAGCGACACGTATACACCATGTACACTGGTATTGTATATATAGATGTAGATTT
>JAVCKX010131148.1:0-10209 GCA_034780695.1 Lepetodrilus gordensis
AGTTGTGTAAATCCAGCTGGTATAGTTGCCATTTTTCACATACCTGTATCTACGACTTTTTCCCCTTGATGGTGAAACAATTAGTTCATCTGCATTCCTGAATCGCAGTTTGACATCACTGCCATGCATAACATGCTCAGTGACCCCCAGCATGCTGCACAGCTCTTCATAGCTCATAATCTAGACAAAACAAAGATGGCGGCCATTAGTTTGCTGCTGCATAACATTCACTGTGGAACCGATTTATTTTTTAAATAATAATTTCCGTAAGAACTTAATTATTAAATATTAAAACTATATATCTTGATTTCAATATGGAAAATTAGATATTTTGATTAACACTGTTTTATGTGCATGTTCATTAATATGACAGATGCTCACATCAATACGGCTGACGCAGCACATTTTCTCCTCCCCGTATCGCTGCTTGACAGCCTGTAGAGTAATATCACGGTGATCAACCACTGATCCCTCCATAAAGCTGAAATAACAAAGAGTAAAATGTTATTAAAAAAAAGTGACAAATTCCCTGACGAATTTGACCAACGCATTTAACTTGTGAAATTGAACAAAGCTGTGAAATGACGACAATATAGGTGTGAAATGACGACAACATACCACTTTTCGTGTACGTGGAACGCACATCTGCTGATATCCTCCACAGAGTAACCGGTAAATTCCTCCATGCACGATGGCCAAGGCGCTTCTGTGAAAGACCAAACATTCCAAATTGTAGTAAACATCTCTAAATCCATAAGATATATTCCATAATCAGATATTCTGATATTCACTGAACAAAAAGTGCAACTATTTTTTAGCAAAGATTCATTCCTATCCTCTATGGGAACAATCTCATTTTTGTTTCTTTTGTTTAAATTGTAATTTAAGTAATAATTTGATATATTGACTCAATTTTCCCCCAGCAAATTGTTGATAAATTCTTGAATTTCTTACAGCGAAACAGATAAACAGACTAAAGATTTTGGTGATAAATTTATGTAACAAGGTTATACTGGTAGCAAAATATGGATAGATTATCATTTATTTCACATAAAAACTTGGAATAAAACAACTTTTCACCAGAACTACATTCATTCTTTCAAAATATGGATATTCTCCAACAACAACAAAAATAACAGTAAATCTGAGTAAAACATAACTTTAATAAAATAACTTTTCACCATGCATTCATTCATTCATTCATTCATCCATCCCTCTCTCCACTCACTCGGATGTCAGGACTCACCAATCTTGACTAGAAGCCTGGCAAGGAACACACAGCTGGCAGCGATCTCGGCGGGACAGTACTGTCCCATCTCGGCCTGCAGCAGACACAGCTCACAGATGTACTCAGCCAACCGGGCGCAACGCTCCGTCATGCCGGGCGCCAGCACCGTCAGAATGTCCACATAGTCCACGCTGGTGGCCACACGGATGTTGCCCCGTAGCGTGGACACGATCTCGCCCATCATCCGCACCACATCCTCATAGCTGTATGTGCTGTCCGTCAGCCAAGCAGCCTCGCGGATTGTGATGATGTCCCGGCACAAGAACCTGCATTGCAAGAGAAAGATTGTCATTTTTGTTTCCAGGGTGGGAAGTACCAAATTTTAAGGGCCAATGATTGAGTGGAATTATTGCTTTGCGTCACGGCGGGAATCTTTCACCCATACATGAAAAACTAGCATTCCTGTCAAACTAGCATTAGGGGGTAAATTCACTTTCAACAAGAAACAACCTGCAGAAGATTTCCTTTCTAATATTTTCTTAAAGACTATTTAATAACAAAAATTAATTCGAATTTTAATAACATAATTTCAGTTGTTATTTTTTTTGGTCAATCAAATTATAGGAAATTATCTTGGATAAATTAAATGAATGTCTTAGCACAAACCTGGAGCAGATGACCATGGACGCGACCCCCAGGAGTTGGAGCTGAGCGCGGGGAACTGTTCGTATCTGGAGAAATCTGTCCACCAGGTTAACGGCCACGTGCAGTGTGAGTGTGGAGAAGCTCTTCATGCCTGCTACTTCCACCAGCCAATCAACTAGAATGTACCTGAAGTCAATACAGCAGAAAATTTAGCGGCAGTCAACAAATAGTGGAAGAATGATCTCCCTTGCATTTATGAAAAACGTTTTCCATGGTCTACCAATGTTATCGTTAAAAAAAATATCTAAAATACAAGTTGTGATAAAATTGGATAGGCCTTATTCTACTTTTGCAATTTATACTTTGATATTTTCTTTCTGTAATCCAAAGATTTTGTTCTTGTTCTCCCACCAAATTGACTGTCAAATCTCGTTATCCTACCAAAATTATTGATAATTCTGGTTACCATAAAAACATACATATAGTTGATTCTTGTTACCCATACGAAAATGAACGATAAATCTTGTTACCCTACTAAAATGACTGCTAATCATTGGTTACCCTACCTCATGGAGGGAGTGAGATCTCTGTGGTTCTGGAAAGTCTTGTGGGTACCCGTCGGGGAAGTGGTCTGGAAGACGTCTGACAGGAAGCTCGCTGCCTGGGTTCGTGAGATACCACCGTACTTCCCCGTAGCATAAAACTTGGACAAGTGGAGTCTTGCGTTCAGGCACCCCATACTGGCGATGTCTCGTAGCTGACGAATGCTTTCTAATTCTGTCGCCTTGTCCTGTTCCTGAAAATGATGAGCATTACATTTTGTTAACTGGGTGTTTTTAATGTGTGTGTTTATTTGTTTTGTTTTTATTGCTTTACGTCACTGTAGGAATATTTCATCCATATGCAACGATATTATAAATCGGGTTTTACATCGGTTTTAAAGGTTATTGGCATTGATGACATCTCTACAATTAATTTTAGGGTACTTTGCTTCAAGCGAGGGTCAAAAATGCAGATTTTGCACGTCTTGAGAATCTACACACTATCCTTGCAAAATCGAAATTTGTACAAATAATAATAAAATTGACGGACAGCTGAAATACCTTGTTTAAATACTGCTGTGACCATAGTGCAAATCCTGCCTCAGCCGATCCCTGTCTCATTCCTTGCTGTAGATATGTAGACGCCTCCATCTGAGACTCCTCTGTGTCCAACAGCTGCAGCATCTTCCCAACGCACACGTTCACGTCGCGGTTAACTTCCTGAAACACGACAATGATAAAACTGTACATAAATTGTATTTAATTAATAAACCAACCTGAAAGAATGAGCAATTCAACCTCAATGAATGAGCAGATTATTCCATACCATAACAGCGGGAATCGCTTAGTTAATCAATATGCGAAAATCCAACTTCAATAACATATTTCAAAAGAATCTGGGAAAAAAATCACTTAAAAATAGTAGTTAAACTAACAGTATCTCTAACAGTCATGTAATATCAATATAACCAAAACCATTTAACAAAGCGATTTATGGTCTCGAATGTTGTATTCATCCAGTGTCTTTACCGTTTCTAAATGTTTCTTCATCTGCTGAAAGACACACTCCTTGCAACAAGCACCGCTAGGGGACCAGGGGGGTCGAATGAACAGCCAGGTGAAGGGCACGGTGTTAGGGGTCAAGGCCTCTGTCTTACAGAACAGCTCAGCAGCTTTAGTACCACCAGATGGTATTAGCTCAGTTGTGCTGGTGCTTGGAACTGTAATACAAGATAAACATTGTGATATTAGTATAATATTGATGTGGGAAAAAAAACAATAATAAAAACTCACTAATTGCCAAGGACTCCTTAAAAACTACCTGGTCTCTGTTTCACGACTGTCCTAAATAGTTGGAAGCTTTTAAACAAGTTCTAAAATTTATCACCTTGCAACAAGTGTTTCACGATAATGTCACAATTCTTATCCCTTTTTAAATTTAACTTAGGTGATTAACTGGGTCATAACTTTAGGAGCTCCTAACTTTACGAGGCCTTCGTAAAATGTGAGCAGGCAGTGTAGATCGCTTGAACATACTATGCTTGACAGTTTTATCTTATCCGTATTAGTCATTATTCACACTATATGTATTTTCAATGATTCTACTTACGCCCTTCATTGTAGAGATATGCCACGGCAAGTTTGATTAAAGCTTCTAGATTCCCTGCGTCTTGAGCCCTGAAGAAAGAAAAGTGAGAATTGTATTATTTGTATTAATCTTATTTCCCGATAGTTCCACCACTGTCCACTGATTGACAGCTGGTAACATTAAAGACGGTGGATTTCGATCAGCGTTGAATGATAGACAGGTGAAATAGACACTGACCTGAGAAAGTGTGTGAGGTAGTTAGGGCTTGGCCAGCAGTTGTGGAACTTGACCCAGGTCCAGACAGACGGGTGTGTGTCGGTCAAGCGGAGGAAGTATGGGTGAACCTGAACAACGAAAAGACCGTATTAGATTCATGCTATTCAAATTGCCGAAAAATGTAATGAAACATATTTTTTTTTCTAATTTTCTTTTTAAATTGGTGTTTAGTCGCTAGAGCAGCTTTAACCCTCTCCATGCTGAAGGCAACCAGAGACGCAGTGCGTGTGCTTAATCCAGCATGAAGAGGGTTAAATATCCTTTCACATATATTACAGCTTGTCAGTTTAGGGCAGGAGAAAATCCACAACATCCGTTGCAGTAAACCTGTGAACGCCAGCTGGTAGACAGACAAAGGTCATGATTCATTCACTTTTTAATATAACTTAATTTAGGTGAAGGTGAATCAAAATATATCATTAAAATGTTAAGACATTTACTTCCTTTTAATTCTCTCAAATCTAATTATTGTTATTATTTATAAAAAAATATAATACAACTGACGTGAAATGGACAAATATATGATTATCATCAGTGATAAATGATTGAGTGAAAATCTTTCAAATAGACGAAGAATGATCAGTGAAATAGACGACAGTGATGACGTACGAGTCTCATGTTGAGCAGATCGCGGACATGGAGGCCGGTCAGCAGATGGAGGAGGATCTCCTCGGGTAGGTGCCATATCGTGACGCTACTGCGAGTACGAGGACGGACGTGGGCGTGCACTGGAATGAAGACGTTGTCGCTGTCGGGTCTCTGCAATCGGCTAATACTCTGTATCACTGAAACAGAGAAGAGAAAACTTAGTGTCATTATTAATACTACTGCCACCTCGGTTTCCAGAAAGATTCCTGTTGTGATGTAAAACAATAACTGACTCACTCAGCTTTTTGAAATAATTGGATTTTATTTGTAGCATTTGAATCGGATTCAGAATCAATATAATGTCAATGATTGTGATAAGCATATCACATTCGATACTCCTTAAATCCTTAAGACCAACTGCATAGGATTTCAATGACTCATGAGATTGCATCTGTCATCTGAATCATAAGTGAATGTTTTTACATTATATAGCTTAACCATTTCGAGTGCTATTAAATTATTTATACTATCACTTATATTGTTATCACTCTTCTACCCATGACATATGATGTAAATTGCATGTAGCCATGGTAACCACGTGGAAGGGACATTGACAATGGCATACCGGTACTTGTTAAATCAGGTTAATACATCCAACACTGACTAAGTCAATCAATAAAAGTTTTTTTATAAATTCAAACAGAACAATGCAATGAATGAATTTACTTTTGTTTATATAAAATGTGTGTCATGTTTGTTAATAATAAATAATGTAAATAAATGTCATAATTGTCAATTGAACTTTGAAGAGTTATCTACTATCTAGATATTAGAAAGGGCATCCAAATAAAAAAAAATAAAAAATACAAAGATCTGTATGCCCCACTTGAGTACAAGTATGTACTAGCTTCTTGGTAAAAACATCACTTCATCATAATGAATGTTCAAAGACGAAGACATTGTAAATTTGGCGAGCTCAGCAATTGATACAAGTAGGAAAATGGTTGACAAATATCAGGCATTGACATATGTCGCTACATATGCCTTGAACTTGGAGGTGTTTATTTATGTTTACCTGGCATATCGATCAGTAAAACTGAAGCACGAGTGTCAAACGATAAACACAAACGTTGACACGAAGTTAAAACGGAATCGTATTACATGTACTTACAATTTTTGAAAAACATATCCACAGCAGGCGACTGAGAAGTGTTGGAATGACACTGTAGTGTTGGAATGACGCTAGCTATTTCCCGTGCCCTCCCTTATTTCAAGTCGAGACACGACGTGCGCTGTAATTTGCCATGTGCTTAGCTAAAAATAACACCGCGTGGGAGCAACGCGCCCTGGCAACCAATCAAACAAAACGTTATCCGGAGACCAACCAATCAGCGCGTGGGATAATTATCTCGGTGGGGGATTACTTTTGATAGCGAGGCGGACTATCTTGCTAGACTGCTGTCGGTTTCAAAACATTTGAAGTTCGTTGTTGTATTGTTTATTTGGTGGCATTGTTTCACTAATTAACGGTTTCTCAATAAGAAGTACTTAGAAGTCATTTCCGAATTGAATGAAGCTTTAATTTTCACAAAAGAAACAGTTTATTGGTAAAATTACAAATTAACAATCACTTGATATGCAGCCACAAGAAAAGTACCAGTGATTACTAATACAACAAAGTGAATAATTATACAAACCGACCAATGCCAACCAACATAATTTAAAATATACTCTTGTATGTACTATGTTGCACAATGATTAATGAGAAAATAAATTGTATATTATCAATAAAATAATTTAGGTACTAGTTTGTCTAGATGTCAATAAATTGTTAATAAAATGTTTGAAGTTCTGTGACATTTATTTTGACGACAGTAACCGTTTATTTTTATTTGCTAGTATTATCTTATAGGTGTAAACAGTGCGAGAAATGTCAAGAAGCATACACCTCAAATGACTTGTCGCTACACAGCTGTTACATAATCCATCGTAAGACTTTATCCCTAGGCTCGTTTGAAAATGTGCGATATATTTGCCTCGTATTCTCATTAATTTGCAATATAAATATAATTGTTTTGGATTTGTGAGGTAATACAATGCATTGTCCGACACCCATATACTTTTAGAATGTGTATGTGAATGAGTTAATATTGCAAAAACATGTTTTTAAAACTGGGCATGGGGATCAACGATATTTGGCGGACAAGATGGACTGGATGGGCAACTGACCGATTGCGCCAAAATGTCTCGAACACATCTACCTCGTCGATATGTGACGCAATTCACGAAATACCACACATTTCTAACCATTACTGACCACAACTTTAAACTTGTTTTCAGATAGTATTGATTATTACCCGTATAATCTCAAATTGAATGTACGAAGATGGAAAGTTCGCTGTAAATGAAAACAGGATCCATTCAGACGGTTGGGATCCCGCCCCCCTCCAGTGAAAACATTAGCGGATATCGAACGACACAGGCCGTATTGTGAGAAATAATTTAATACCGATATACACTAGACGTATAACTCACCTTTCATGTCGAAATATTCACGGAAGATGATTTCAGATTCATGCAAACAGACAAGATTTCAGTTCTAAACTGAACCTGCTTGGATTGTTACTACGAAATCAACGGTGAGCGTCGCTGATTGGTCAATATCTGCGACGCTTCTAAACGAGTAGGGTTCTCCCCAATCATTCCCACAATGCATAGCGTATTGTAAAAAGGGGCACGCGGCTGAACGTTTGTTTGTGTTTTTGAAAATTTGACATTTTAACGGATTGTTCTGCTGTTTTGTTTGTGTGTGTTTTTTTGAACGCACACATATCACAATGCTTAGTAATCTGTATAGAATAGATCTAACTAAAAATACATGGGTTGTTACATAAGATATATATTTGGACAGTAGCCTAACCTATCTATCTCTAAATAGGCTATATATTTCCTATAAAACTATACTCAGATCTAGATCTACATAGATATACATGATGTCAGGGATACTTTCATCACATTTATTTGAGGAAAAGCGACAGTGATGAAAATATAAACATGATGAAATATACCAAACAATTAAAAGTAATAATTAGGCCTCATATTCGTAAATAAGTAGCCTAATATTGATGTAGGCCTAATATTATAGTAGCCTAGTAGTAGTAGGCCTAGTAGGCTAGTAGTAGTAGTAGGGCCTAGTAGTAAGTAGTAGTAGTAGTACATGTATTATTATTAGTCTATTAGTCTAGATCTATTATTACTATTATTATTATTATTATTATTATTATTATTATTATTAATCATAATATTTTACACAAACAAATAGGGCCTACAAATTTCAAAGTAGGTCTATGCCTAAGTGCAAAATTGTTAGTTATAGAATGTATAGGCTAGGCCTACTTCCTTTTCACACAAGAGGTGATAACATTCACACTAATAATCCCATCAAATCAGTGTCGATTATCTTAATCTGGATGCTATCATGTGTGACATATTCCTGCCATATATATTTTATTTTATTCTGATTTTGACACTCACTCTTATACCGCAGTGTGACACCTAGGCTATACCAACCGCCCCTGGCCTTGAGCAATATTGTAAATCTACCCTTTACATTAATAAATAAATAACACTACATAAAATAACATAGGCATAATTAAATTATTATTATAATTAATAAATAATTGCTAAGCATTATGGTTTATATATAAGAACACAATTTTAACTATTTCCTCAATGCATTTTGCATATGCATATATGTGGGTATTATAATATATGCTATCTAGAATGTGCACGTTAATTAATGACCGTCTTAAAACAAGTAGACTAAATTTAAATAGTTCATTACCGACATTACAGATGTATCTAATATTCCTAAATTAACAGCATTTAATAGACAATTGATTTGATTACAAATTTGGATTGCTTTTCTACTAATTAACGTGTAATGTACCATGACCGCTATGCACACAAAGCATACTATATATATACCAAACCTGTCTAGTCTATACAATAGTTGAATGTTCCTTTCACCGGTTCACCATATCCTCTTAATCAACCATACCATTAACCCCCTAACGGCCACTACGGTTGGGCGGGTATACCCAGCCGTAGCGACCGTTAGGGGGTAAACTGAGATCAAAGAACGCAGTGACCCGCCGCCGTACATGTGGTCAGTGGTCAATCTGTTGGGGTCCTCTCTGTTACGATTTCTTCGACAAGGCGTATACTTACGTCATGTCGCGTAATTGTAGTCGATTATCTTCAATCCTATAGACTGGCCATTTGCCTGGTAAATATGTCAATATTGTTCCAATTAATAATTAGCACGTCAATAGTTACACGGAAAGTAGAGCTAAAGCCCCGTTCATGCACATGCAGACATTTGCATATGTGCACATTTATTTGCATAAGTGAGTAAATGTGGTCATGTGAATGCATCATATATACGTGAGTAAATATGCTCACGTGTGCAATTTAAAAAAAAAATGCAACTATAGTACGTAGGAACCACATGCAAATTAACTTTTACATATGTTCAAAAGTATTGCCTGAGTATTTCTTGTAATGTGAATGCACAGTAAATTTGCATACCTGAGCAAACATGGTTCCAAGTAATTTGCATATCAATCTTTTCTAAATATCAGCACAAATTACGTATGCTTTCATATCAACTCTTTTAATGTGAAATTAATAGATCACCTAAATCTAATTGATAAATCAATTACAATAATCCGTAGCGACGAATGTAAACTTGCGAGCCCTGGCTTGCTACTAACAGACCAAGGATTAATAACTGCATTGGCACTGCACTATTAATACGGTACCCTATATCACAGACAATGCATACTATCAATATCGCGCCAGAAAGGTATTACATTTATACCGGGGCGGGATTTGAACCCGAACCTTTGGCTCTGAAGTCCCAAGTTTTACATTTTCCATTCATTTATGTTTTACACAGGCAATATTTATTGGTCATGTGAACGCTTAGCAAATATACTTTTGCACACATGCATGAGTAAAATATGCATATATGTATAATTGCTCACGTGTGTGTAAATGTTGGTCATGATGGCATAAATATAAGTCTAGTCTAGTATATTTTTTCAAACTTCATATACTTCAGTGTACTATCGTAACTGAAACAGGCCTATCGCTGTGCAATCACTAACAAATTGCATCATATTACACGTTACAATCTATCACTCCGTGATTTATGAGAGAACAAAAATATTTGGGTAAATGCCAGGGGGACACCCTGCCCACCCTGCCCCCTGGCTAGCTACGGCCCTGCTACTACTACTACTACTACTAGTAGCTGCCCATCCTGCCCCCTGGCTAGC
>JAVCKX010131170.1:0-10208 GCA_034780695.1 Lepetodrilus gordensis
AGATGATGAACTGTTACTTCATGTGTGGTCAGGTATTGTGCTTTCCTTCCTAAAGATTACATCAATCCAAACGCTACAATTGTGGCCTATGGAAAAGTATTTGGTTGTGTAATACCTATAGCCAACAGTCGACATGATACACAGCCAGCACATGGTAATAATATAGACGATCATGAACAACGACAAGCTGACATACTAGTAATACACGCGCATGTTATAATTACCGATGGAAATCTACTAAATAGTGTTACTATTATGCAGATGAGTTATCGACGTATAGTTATAGTACTGACAGTAGCATTGTGTGAGCTGTTATTACGATAGCCTAGTATTTTAGTTATCATAACACCAAATACTGAGACAATTACTTAATTAGACATATACCAGTTTCCGAAATGAACGTTGCTCTGCCATGATCACATATAGTTCACGTTGTGACATGCAAGTAATGTATTATGTTTGCTATTTGAAGACATATAGAAATAAATGGTATTGGTTTAATTAGCCTTCTTAAATACATTCTAGGGACGATGATATTTGGAGTTCAAGAACGTACGTATGCCACTAAACGTAATTATCGAACTAATATCCTTAGGCTAAGCAAAGAAAATCATGCTAAACATATTCACGTCGAAATTATACATCCTGCTATATGAAACGTCCACTGCCCACATCGGAGGAATGTAAATATGTCCGCGAAACATATTAATGTCGACATTAAATTATATCCTGCTGTGAAACATTGATTGCCCACATCGGATACCTGTGTAGATGCATATTAAACTGTGGGTAATTAACTCATTAGTTTAGTCGATGTTATCAAGCAAAGCAGAACAGCCTAACGATGCTACTTGTCTACGATCGCGGACACCGAGTCCCAACTCTATCGATTGGAAGACTAATCAGACTGTTATGATTTTTTACTGAAACATTTCTTCTGAAGTCCATACTCTCCTGACACGATCATGAACTCAATGCTCGTCAATGAATACATTCTTCAGGATAGTATTACTGACAAAAACAACTGACAACTTGTCATGCATACCTCGGGAAGTTCTCAAGAATCAATTTAACTGAGTTTAATAGATTCATGTTTTCTCTGAAATTGGTAAATGGATCTGATTCGGGATATAACCTGATTCAATATTTCCATGGTAGGTGGAAGATTAACGTGCCAAATATTTTCGAGAGGTGATCGTGCAAATGGAAGAGCGGCACGTACGTTCATAGATTGCATTAAGGCTGTGATATGACAAGTAGTAACTCGTATGCGCATGACTGCATCCTATTCCATCGCGATTATATTACAATGATAACAAGGACGGGTAATGCTAGAACAATAGCATGAGAAAGGATAATTATGTGGGTATATATGGCTTGTAGTGTCCATATATATATATATATATCTAACTCGCTCGCTCGCTCTCTCTCTCTCTCTCTCTCTCTCTCTCTCTCAAGCTATATATCTATATCCCTCTCTTCTTGTTATTTATCTATATGGCTCTCTCTTTCTTCTCTACATCCTTTTCTTTTTTTACCATTTATGTATACCAATTTATGCATCTCCATCTCTCCCCACTTCACTCCCCTCCCTCTTCATCTACGTTATATCGCATTTGCAGCTGAGCACCGAGACGGACTATTACCAAACTGGTTTGCCCATCACGATGAAAGGCACTAGAAAGTCGATAGACTACGACCAACGGGTGCAGGTACCGTATACAGGAACTGTCAACAAGCTGAGAAAAGGCGGACCTACCGTAGATCGAAACAAGGGTGCTTTATGCCGATAGCTTTCTACCAGAGAAGGGGAAGCACACATCACCAGAACAGCAATAGGGCATGAACTCCGATGCCTCCCAACATCGACATTGCTTATACACCGAGAGCTTATCGCTTGGACTAACTTTGGCCAGATTCATTACTAACCGTGACAATTGTGCTCCGTTCCAGATAGAACTGGCTTAGAACTCTGGAATCTAGAATTGCCCTGCTTAGAACTAGAATTGCGCTGCAACTTGGGTTGACTTTCCAAGAACGTATCCCTCTCCTTCATGACCTCATGTACCCTCTGCTGGAGGGACATAGGCTCTAGTTAGTATTGATTTCCGGTCATTATATCTGTATATATACTTCTAGCAAACAACAAGAAAACAGAACGTTTGAATGGTCATTGCTGTACTTGACTTACATCCTTAACGTGATTGGATGAGGGACGGATTTTCTCTAATATTATTGATTAGCCAATTATTCTGGAATAAGAGGCTTTCATTGATATAAGACGTGTTAATAGAATGGACCATTTCTCTATTGAGCATTTTATTCTGACACACCATCAACTAGTGTACAAAGGATTGTGTATGACCAGTTTTAGATGATAGATCGGTGGAAACAAAAGATAATAAATAGGTTAATTTTGTTTGTCTGATTAGGTTAAAATAATGTTTTTAATTGTTTCTCTTTCCAATGACATGCACACCATCATTGTCTTTATACGGACATGCAATGAATTATACCAGTCAACATCACAATTTATATCGATTGCTCTATGACACTCTCATGCATGAACTTAAGAAACATAACGATGCAAAGGAATAATTGGTTATGGACAGTTCTCTGGTTATTACTACTTTGATTTATTGAAATTACTTGTTTCTGATCTCGGTGTATTGAACCTACGGTCAAATATGAATTATTAATGCAATATGATGTATCGATAATACACTGCATTCTCGTATACTGCACTATACATACATACAGCAGAGTGCGAGTTTATCGACTTGGAACTAAGCCTTCTCTTTACAAAGGGTGCTGTATCAACCAACCAAGTCCCTCACTGGAGTATTGGTGCAATATACACGCTGTGTATTAGCAGATGTCAATCATCGTGACAGGTGGTTAAGTCCTTGGTTCCAGGGCGTAGTTAGTATCCACAGTCGCGGCAGGTGGGATAGCTCTCCCCATACTTCAAGTGCCCATATTGCTACATTCAAATCATTGATGATTACCAGCTACTGTATTGATAGATCATAGCCCATGCATATATCATAGTCTTTAGAACCAGTGCTCTCTATGTATGTGCTATTCAACACTATACGTCCGTTCAAAGCGGTGACATTTTGAATGAATGAATACCAAATGTCATGATCATGCTGGTATATTTAGAATAACGGCAACCGGATGTCGTCAAGGTATTATTACCAAGACATAAACTAAACGATTACACAATCGGGCATACACGTGCAATTGCAATATGGCGGAATGCACAGAAGATGAAAGTACGAGGGAATAATAAAATGACATGCGGTAAACCGCGATCATTATCGTCGTTCGAACTGTAAATGGGATGAAAGGAGTGTTAAGATGTTGGAAGTCAATCATCTGACTACATGACTCATGTATAGCTCTGTTCACGACCAGTGCATATACTCACTTAATGGCAACTAAAACATGTCATAATGTAAAGATTGTATAATTAATACCAATCGTTCATGACGATTGTGCAGATAATATACAATGCTAACTAAAACATGCCATAATATAGACAGTTTATAGTTGATATAAAAAAAAATGTAATTGGTGTGAACTGCCGAAATTTTATTATGGGCAACACATTTATAATGACAACTTCATGTGTTAAATATATTACATCATTTGTGCATAATTTGTAAGAGGGGATACTTAATAACGAAAACAAAAACTGATGAAAATCAATGTTCCATATCACAGGTTTGTTTGTGGCAAAAAAAAAAACGAAAATAAAAATAATAAAATGTACGCGCCATATTTTTCTTAAAACACTTCTCTGGGAGAATATATTATACTTTACACCAAACCTGCATCCGGCGGGTCATGCCGTCATGACATTCTTCCGGCGGAACTGGTGGACAGTCTTATATCCGCACCGGCGTTCTTATGTAAATCGGCATACGCCGTGTTCAGAGCTTGCGTGGAAGGGTCCGGCCCTTCGCACGGAATCATGCTTTCGATCTTTAAAAGTTTCTTGAAGGCGGTGCGGAAATCCCTGTTGAAGTAAGCATACAGGATGGGATTGAGACAAGAGTTGAAGTAACCTATCCAGAACAGCATGGACCCAATGACCGGGGGGTAGGGGCAACTTTCATCACACATCGTTGTTATGACGTACCATAGAAAAAACGGGAGGAAACAGAGAATAAACGCTCCCATTATCACGCCCAGGGTTTTCGCCGCTTTGTGTTCCCGTTTCATGCGTTTCCGTTCTAACCGCGGCACGTGTTCCACACCGCCACGGAGGGCTCCGTTACTATGGCAGATCCTGGCGTCACTGTATTGCATGTACATAGCAGTGGATTGTATAAACTTCTCCTGCTTCCTGGCTTCCAAGAAGATCTTGGCATAAACGAACACCATAATAAAACACGGAATCCAGAAGGAAACACACGATGAAACTCCGGCGTACACTTTGTTCACGACGAATATACACGTCTGAGGATCGTCCTCTAGGTTATGATAATTCTCAGCCGTAGTGTAAATTTGCGTTTGAACGGGTATGTATGATATAAGGGTAGATGCCACCCACGTTATCGCTAGCATCGCTGCCACGCGGCGTTTTGTCATTTTTATCTCGTATTGAAGGGGGTGTATGATGGCGATATACCTGTCCATGCTGATGCAGCAGAGGTGCAGTATAGACGCCGTGCTAAAGAGGACGTCATTTGCGTTGAAGATGTCACACATGGTCCGTCCTAGAACCCACTTGCCACTGATCTCCATACTAGCGTTAAACGGCATCACCAGGACTGCTACCAAGAGATCGGCGAACGCCAACGAAACGATGAAATAATTGGTGAGTACCCTCAGTCGTTCAAACTTGATGACGCTGGTAATTACGAGAAGGTTGCCGAAGACAGCGCCCACCATGATCGTCACCATCATGATGCATTTCAAAACCAGAATAAATGTCTCCAGGGACTCGTTTGTAGGAGCTTCCTGACCCGGCGCTGACCAATTTCCGGAACCGTTGTTCAAGAGGTCCGATTCGGACATCGTCCCCACATGCACCCCTCTGTCTGCGCGAGTTGACACTGGGTTCCCCCGCGTACTTCCGGGGAATATATTCGTACTCCTCCTCCTCCCCTTTCCTCCTGAGCACGGATGGTTGATCAACACCTCCTTCGGCGGAGCAGCACATCAGCTGCTATTTCGAGCAATCATTTCCTCCGTCTTAATAACCACTCCCGACAAACTTAGTAATACTTCAATTGTGTATCACTCCCGGCTTTGTTCTGAAAAGCCCGTTAGCGGACCCCCCGTCGACGCTTGATCCTGGTAATAAAATAAAGTTTCTTCCGGGAGAAGTGTGGACGATATCAAACATTATGTCCAGGAACCTACCGGTCAGATGAATTGGTAAGTGCACAGTTTCACCGATGACATTCCTAGGCAGTTGGGGCACTACCCTACTTTAGCTGTTAGCAGTGTCATGAAAACTGAGCGATATTAATAACGCCGTTCATAGAATAAGCACTCCATCACTCACGTTTAAGTCTTTAAGACGTACAGCATCCCAAGTCTCCTGACAAAAAAAAAAGGAATCCCAACTAGATCCCGTATTTCTGGAAATGACACAACCCGAAACACGCGGATAGGATTAGTAGAACCGGCGTGTTGTATAGTTAGCTTGATCCGGCCCAAGTCTCGTCACATGGGGTGGCCGGCACGTACCATGCGGATCCAGTATCGATTCCTGGGAGAGGCACGAACACAGCCGCTCTGTCCAACTCTTCCGTGATCACTGAGAGTCGCTACTTGCTGCGTTTCATCTCCAGTGCGCCGGTTAGCCTTCGCGCTTGGCCGTCTAGCCACGCTATGAACGCCCGTCTCCTCCTACCTGTACACGCCGAGCGCATTATAACAGCTCGAGACAAATACTGCCTATTTAACTGGCAATACATTAAGGCAGAGCGGCATGTTTGACTCCACCCATGTATTTGGTATGAGGTTCCCTATAAGAGATAGGGCACTGGGCACCGCGGCTAGTTGTAGTGACTGCTTGGCCCCATTGGTGATTGGAGCACGCATATAGAAAGGGAAAACTAATACACATCGGCAATCATGGCATAATTCTGTGTAGTAGGCTGCTGATGCAGGCAGATCGGGAGTAGCTAGGATTATCGGGACTGTTGGTATTGGACTAGCATGAGTCAATATTACATCGTTTTCATTTCGGGGATAAACGTGTTATCATTATTGTCATTGATAGTGATACCTTTCACGCCGATCGATCGCCAGCGTGGGAACCGTATCAACAGAGAACAACAGTACTTTGAAAAGTAACCAGACCATGCGACATATGTAGCCGGATAAACCCCTAGCGAGCTTTGCTGTTGGTGTATCTCGACTGGTTTACTATAAAAAGGCAAATCATTGTATGGATATGTCGATGTAGATTATGTACCAGTGGTTCATACGCAGAATACGGAGTTATGCACAGATGTATACATACTTATTATAACGTAATCGTGCACTATGCACTATCGGAGCAATGTCTATAATTCACCAATATATATTTCCCTAATTCATTTCGTAATATATAAAGTTATAGTATTGCATTCAATATGCTATTTAGCTGGGTATCGTTTCTCGAAGCTCTCATATCAAATAGTAAAGTTCGCTCAAGTTTACGAGAGCGCTATGGTCTCATAGTGAATATGAGAGATTCAAGAAACGATACCATGCTACTACATATAAATATCACGAAGTGTGGCTTATTGTTATTGTAGTATGGTACCGTACACTATGTGTATGCTAAGTTGAAACCATGCGGAAGCTCTGCGGATGTATCAACAGTGGATACGTCCGAAGATGAAGAACATTCTTATAACACACCTACCTGATTTATTCTGAATCTCCTGTTGTCTGTGTTACTGTTCATTAGCTATTCAATACTCTATGATATAGGCCTACTATGCATAGTACTTGTTTTATTACACAGCAACGGAGTTGGTAGGTTGGGCAACGTATATTTACCATGTCTGACTAATACACTACATGTTTAGTTGAACATAGAACCTGTTTGCTCCAGCTTGATATTTATATATCTTTTAAGGGCGGAGTGGTTTCGAATCGACTTCCACATCCGTTCGAATCCAGTACTTGAGGTGTGTGTGTGGGTGCGTATGTGCGACTGTGTGGTTGCGTGTGTGCGTGCATGTATGTGTTTGTCACTGTGGTTGCGTGCGTCAATGTGTGTATGCGTCATTGTGTGGTTGTGTGGTTGTGTGGTTGTGTGGTTGCGTGTATGCATGGGGGAGTAGGTGGGTTGGTGACGAACTATCGCACCAGCAGATGAATGAATGCATGAATAGGGAGTTTAAAGTTACTGAAGGTGTCTACAACGAGTTATGCTTATTGTCTGCAAATGTGTGCATTTATCCGTCAGATGCCACCCCAGGGTATTGATATACTGCCTGGTCATGTTTGTTAAATGTATTCACATCACTGCAAACCAAAATTTACCATATTAAATACAATGTCGTTGCCTTTGGCATTCTGAATGCAGTTTCCCAGTTATATAAATGACGTATTTCATATTACGTTCCGTAATATTATTACGCTAACATAGTTTCCCACTAGGCATGTTCTAGCAATAATGTTCGGTATATCATACGTCTCAATATCAACGCCCTTGCATCGTGCGCTTTTATTGCAGTGTGGTGCCACATCTCCACTGCAATGTGCTGAAGCCCTCCAGTTACATCGGCGTGTTAAACTAGTTCTGAACTAATATAGGAAGTGATATAATACTGATCCCGTAAGCGGGAGAATGGCAAACGTAACAAGCCATAGGCCATGACATTTCCAAACAGTTCCCTGCACCAGCTATAGTTCTGTACAATTGACAATATATGCCCTAGCATCACGCGGAGATATTTACATTCAGCGCCTGTAGATGTCATAAACCAGACACTTGTCAACCATTGGTTAATCTAGTGAGATATTGACATTGAACACGAGCGTACAATGATATTAATAACTAGTTTATGTAATTATCCGATCGGTGGCGTGGAAGTGGCGCAATATGAACCATCAAAGTGTGATGTTTATTACATTTGGGCGGAAGTAGTGCGTAGAATTGAATTGAAACATGTCCATATGAAGTATATGATTGCTGGTTTAGTATATACCTTATTAATATGCTACTAACCCATTGTGACATATAGTTATGCTTATGAATAGCAAAGGTACTAATATATACAATGATATCTACAGTTATGCTAAACGTAGACGACGTAACACATGTTCGCAAGTATAGAGCACCACTGCTTATCATACACATATACTTCCGGAACAATGACCACATAGTTACGCAGTCATAATTCATAAAACAATAAAAGAAACAAAATAAAATAAATGTAATTGAATGTGAGCAAAAATACTTATCAACTATCGATAAGTAAGCCTCCCTACTCTGCGATAATTGCATTGGCATATGTAGTAGAATACGTGAATCAGTCGCGTTCTATTATGCATTACATGTACACTATACTGCATCCACACATACTATGAGTGGGGTTACGTGTGTGTTAGTTGTAAGTACATAATACAAAATAGTATGTAATGGTATGGATGTGAAACAACCTATATGCATACTTCATGAAAGCCAATTTGATCGTGTGATTACTTAATATAATAGGTCCTTATAGTCAGGCAGAACTAGGGGTGAACCCGGTTTTGGAGTCTAAAGGTTTATTTATTGCTGATTTTGGTAGAGGGGACCTCCTAGATCATAAAACTGGATGATGCCACTCTGGCATCCTTGGGCAACTTTTTTGTATTCACATTTTAAGTTTGGGTATATGACTCTAAATAACCTCCATTTTCACCAATTATAGTGAATGGATATTAATAATACATTTTGAAATAAGCAATAAAAACAAACTTTAGACTCCAAACCGGGTTCACCCCAAAAACAGGGTATTTCTGCCGGACTATTATACGTTCAACTGGTTAGTTTTTATGTACAAATGCAATGTATTTTGTAACGTTATGGACGAAAAACAACCTACTCCACGAAGACAAATTCATGTTGTGATTACTACATGGGGCGATGATTGGTCCTTATGGGTGCATTGGCGTACCGTTGTCGGATAGCTTGCCATCGGCTTATAACTAAAGATGGCAACTCCCAAATTGAAGGCACTGGTTTTCGCTACACACGGGAAATGTGGTACCAAGTTGCCCTAGACATTTCAAGCAGATCAACGTTACCACGACATTAGCAACACTAATCTGTCCTCTGCGGTTATGATTAGGCTTGCATTAAGACAAACTCACTATTTGGGTATCGTTTCACGAAGGTCTCACGCCCACTACGAGACCCATTCGGATCATCCATACGACATCCACAGATATACGCTCGCACCTAATTGGAAGGCTGACGTTATGGCGGAAACGAGCAAATGCTAGTTATATTTTACGGATGGAATGTAAACGCTTTCTGAATCATGTATTACATTGTTATACATAGTTAAAAAATACATTGACATAAAAAAAACATATTTTCTGCAAAATACAGACATAATCAATATTTATTTATTTACAATGTATTTATTGTTATTCATAGAATAGACAATACCAACGAAATATACGCAAAAATTATGTAGGATTGTATTTCTTAAATTTCAAATTAGCAGTAGTTTCATTGGAAGGCCCACCTCGTGGCCCACATATAACTACGTATGTATCCATACACAGACACATATGTAGTATCAATGCTTATATTATATGTACTTTCAGTGAATTAATTTGGCAACGCGTTCTTCTAGTGAAAGTTAATAACGAACATCTTGATTGGTCGGGAATCTGCCAAGATTATTGGCATGAGCATCTAGCTTAGAGGTACGAGCGCATACCTCCGATCTGGAATGTCGCAAAGTTGTTACGATTGTAAGAGACAATATTATGAGCCATCTCGTAACGATTCAGTATACACAGTAGGGAGCGTGCACTTCCGAGTGCGCTATAGGTATTACACAACCAAATACTTGTCCATAGGCCACAATGGTAGCGTTTGGATTGATGTAATTTTTAGGAAAGAACGCACAATACCTGACCACACATGAAGTAACAGTTCATCATTTTCAGAGTCTGGAAACTCACAAACAAAAAAATTCTACCGGTGCGTGTTTTCTAAACACTCGCAGGAAGTGGGTCACCCCAGTATC
>JAVCKX010131193.1:0-10207 GCA_034780695.1 Lepetodrilus gordensis
TATATATATATATATTTATATATGTGTGTGTGTGTGTGTGTGTGTGTGTGTGTGTGTGTGTGTGTGTGTGTGTGTGTACGTGTGCGTATGTGTGTGTATGTCAATCATATTTTTAAAGAGGCCCAGCTACGGTGCATCATCAAGTCTGTAGAGTATCGACACCTGAGTAAATTAATACATTAAAATCAAGCGTAACTTCAAGCAATGCATATGTTCACGTCATATCCGCAGTATTATATTCCCGTGATGTAATATGAACATCGTATAACATAGTAAAGGAGAGGATAATACTTTACAGCCCACTAGGGGAATTTGATCTAAATTGTACCTCTAGGTATCCATATTGGATGATGATGACAGCCGCACGTTAGTTTTCCTCTCTTATAATTTTTTTCACTTTTGCAAATTGCTCTAGTCATCATGTCGTTACATCTGCCACGAGCCGTATAAATGATTACTTGGACTAAATGAAGCATTTATAAAACGAGTGTCACGTGACACAGGATCCGTAGTTCTATGGTCGTGTCTGATACTGTCTCTGTTCCGTGTAACATCCGAGGGCTCAAGAGATCGTCTTTCTGGAGATTAACGACCACTCTCTGAGCTCGCCACCATCCTTATTGGATACATTTATCATAATACATCTTCTCATATAGAATTCATGCTTCCGCTTGTCATATTTCCTAGCATTCTCTATAATTTCAGTCCTGCAGCGCGGAACCTTGATTCATAACAGTTTGTGTCATTAGGTTATCAATTAACAAATGATGATACGAACACGATATCACTCTTCCTGGTGGCTTTTTCGTTCAGCAACCGCGGCGCGAGTGTAAATTTCATTAGCAGTAACCAATAATTATTGTAGTATTTAGTGAACTTTGGTTGGACATTTCTTTCATAACCATGTATTGGTTCATGAATGTTCCCATCCTCGAAAACCCAAGGTCTGTGTAGTCATAATGGGTTGGGTTTTCGAGGATGGAATGTTCCTAGATGTTTCGACTAGTTTCGTAGTGTGTGAGCGAACATGAAATGGAAAATAACATAATAAGCGGATATTTAGTCAAATGTGACGTTATTTATTCATATTATGGCGTTTATACGTTCTAGTATACACATTATACTTTCTTATACAAGACATTACATTGATGCGTGTAAGTAATAGACCACTAGAAATCCATGATCATATTATACGAGTCGGACACTGTGAGAGTAGTAGATTATTGTCACGCTAGCCATGGACGGTTGTAGTCTATTGGTGGATATCTGGAAACTCGTGGTTGAAAGCAGTCAATAACTTTCCACAGATTGACCAAATTTGCCAATGTGGAGTATCAGTGGGAAACACTGCTTGAAAAATGTAGGAACAAGAACCATAACGAATGTGTATATGTTATGTATGTATACCATCTGTGGATATACTAAGAGGAGAACGATACGTCATTGTATGTGGATATATTACGGGTAAATACAGTATTATCAAGAAGGTAGCAATATTCATTGGGAACACAACTATGTCATATATTGTCATACCTGGAACAGTTCTACATCTTAGCAAAGGAACTGCTTATTGTTGATGAAATCACTAATTACATTCAAGATGGTTCAACGTCCGACAGTATCTTCATAGTGTGGTCACCAGTACAAGACATACCATGATATATACAGCATTGCCTATGTCTGTGGACGCATTAAGACATACCATGATATCCAAGATATTGCCTATATATGTGGACGCATCAAGACATAAGATAAGATAATTATTTTTGCATCACAGAGGAAGCACTCACACATAAAAACAACATTTGTTACACATGGAACAGTTTGATATATACAGCATTGCCTATGTCTGTAGACGCATTAAGACATACCATGATATCCACGATATTGCCTATATATGTGGACGCATCAAGACATAAGATAAAATCATTCTTTTTCCATCACAGAGGAAGCACTCACACATAAAAACAACATGTGTCACACGTGGAACAGTTTGATATATACAGCATTGCCCGTGTCTGTGGACGCATCAAGACATACCATGATATATACAGCATTACCCTTATCTGTGGACGCATCAAGACATGCCATGATATATACAGCATTGCCTATGTCTGTGGACGCATCAAGACATACCATGATATATACATCATTACCCGTGTCTGTGGGTGCTTCAAGACATACCACGTGATATACCGGCATACAACATTACCCGTGTGAGTGCAGGGGCTGCTGAGTTAGGCGAGGTCAGACGAGGCCAGCCACTGCTTTACTGTACAAAGCGATATCGAAATTATAGAAACCTGTTTCGCCTTTACGAATCCTCTGCCACGATTTCTTGCGATTAAGAAATCAATTTGATTTAAGCCAGAAAAATAACAGAACCTGTATTTTCGCTTAGAGGTATAAAACAAGAACAGATGTTCGTCATGGCTCGGCAGGGTTACAAAATACAATTAAAGAAAGGTCGTATACTTTGCTATGGCCTACACATGTATATCTGAGGATTCAAATTTCCATTAGTTTTCTGCCGGAGAATGTCCCCCAAGGGTACGATATTCCCATGTCCAGCATTTCCAGGTAGGCGTCAAGTATACATACAAGAGAAGACATTGAATCGCACTGAATGTATGAAACCTCAACCTCGATCAATCCCGAAAGTTGGTTAGATACTCTCAGAAAGGTAATCGTCAATATCTTGATCTCGAAAGTGGATTATATAGTCTCAGAAAGGTAATCTTGAATATCGTAATTACGGTCTTTGTGGCGATGTTGAAGTCTTGGTACAGCCTTTGCCATGTTCAACAAATGGTCGCCGGCGGACCGCGAAGACTGAATAGGTACAAAAGCTTTGGTTACGTTCGAGAGGAACAGGAACCTGTCTGGGGCAAGATTTAGTGTCGTTGATTGTTTGAATTCAGCTCGAACGTATCTGATTGTCTTGAAGTTGCCATTCTTCGAATAATACCAGGCTACACAGCACCAGTGGTGGCAAGTTCATGACTGACACAGCCCTCATTACATTCTAAGGTTTTTCACCAGTTCCCATGAAAGTACCATGGCAGCCATCGTGGGCAATGCTCTTGCCGATGATGAGATCGTTATCTCAACAATAGCAACACAGTATGGGTGATCTCGTAGAGGCATACAATCACAGACATAGAAGAACGTCTTAAACAGCCGTAATTAATTCGGAGCTAAAATGTAAAGTATGGCCTATATTCACTCGGTATACATAAAGTATTTGCTGCAATACATAAAGGCATACTATATATATATATATATATATATATAATATATATATATATATATATATGCGTCTCGTGTAGGCCTATCATACTTATCCTACTTTAGTGTAATTTAAAACCTATTTAATTGTGTGTTTTAAATGAACCTGAACGGATGCCCAACTATGGAATATTATTTACATATTTACATTAACAGTAGACACGTTTATAAAATAGACCTACACTTTTTTTAATATCATAGTGTTGGGATTACAACAAACATGAAACCGTGTAATAAGCTGGAATATAAAAACTACTTGTTTTTATGACTTGTGCATGTACCTTTGCGATCGATAATAAGGACAGGAAATTATTATTTCTCCCTATTTTCAGATCCTAGTTTAGTATTTGTTCCTCGTCTGAGGTTTCCTGGCGTGAACAATTCAGTACAGGATAAGCACGCTGTGTAAATAAATGAAAGGATCGGCCATTAAGGCATCAATAGTTCATTTCAACGACTGGCAACCAACTTGAAGATAATAACACATACACGCGATTAATCATATGTAGTCGTTTGGAGTTACTTGAGTATGGCATATTTGAAAATTGAACAAACAAACTATAAATATGTCATTTATTAATGTGTTTTATATCAAACGACAATTATGAACGCACCTAATAAACATGTAGGCCTACTACCGGTGAAGTTGGAATGGTTTCCAGTGCACGGAGGCGTTGTGGTGGGCTGCTTATCTGTGCTGTACTTCCACCTACAGACTCACGGAGCTCAATGTTTATTTTCAAAACTTCCTGTTAATTGTATGCGTGTTTAACACTGCGTCATATGTACATAGTTAAATAAGCACAAAGTATGGACATTATAATAAATGCTTTGAACAATAAATCAAACACATATTCAATCTGAATTGCATCAAGAAACAAAATATTCAACTCTTGGGTTACGAGACATATACAAATATTAATACAAAACAAGTAGTCAAGATAATGGATGGATATATAAATTTGTTTTACTTTAACGTGTTCATAATTAAGGATATACATTGAGATACACATTTTAACTGACATACTTTTTTTTACGCCACATAGTGGTTTTATATGTAATCAGATTGAACCATTTAACGTTAGCAGGTACACTAGTGTGTCTGTGGTCAGAGAAGACAACGCACTTAAATAAACGTACAGTTTAAACTGAGCGGTCCGTCTACGTAGTAAGACATACTAGCTTGATTAACATTTGTATTGATTCTAGTGTCTACGTAGATACTAAACTAAATGCACTGAACGCTCGCAAGCTGAACTACCATATATGCACCATTATTAGTATAAACAGGTCACCATTATTAGTATAGACAGGTCACCAATATTAGTATATACTGGTCACCAGTATTAGTATAAACAGGTCACCAGTATTAGTATAAACAGGTCACCAGTATTAGTATATACTGGTCACCAGTATTAGTATAAACAGATCACCAGTATTAGTATAAACAGGTCACCAGTATTATTATATACTGGTCACCAGTATTAGTATATACTGGTCACCACTATTAGTATAGACAGGTCACCACTATTAGTATAGACAGGTCACCAGTATTAGTATAGACAGGTCACCAGTATTAGTATAGACAGGTCACCAGTATTAGTATATACTGGTCACCAGTATTAGTATAGACAGGTCACCAGTATTAGTATAAACAGGACACCAGTATTATTATATACTGGTCACCAGTATTAATATATACTGATCACCAGTATTATTATAGACATAACTGTCACCTCAATATATACCAGTGATAGTAGCGATATTAAACTCAATCGGAAAGTATGTGGAACGTTGAAATGTAATCCTCAACCCAAATTGTAATTTCTTCCCTGTAATAAAATCCCCCTGAATTGTAATAGCTGAAACCAATGTAATAACTGTATTTAAGTTTACTAATCAAATTGTAGATAATTATATGAAAAACAGTTGCTTTGGAGGACGGTATTTCCGTACTAATCTAGTTTTATGTATAGGTAATATATTATTTGGATCGATTATTAGCTCTACAAGATAGAAAGGTACCATCGGCAACGAATAATAGCGACATAGGTAACCCGACCTAGACTTTAACAGTTCCACCACTAATTATACTAACACTAAGACGAATTACTGTGTAAAATGATATCAATATTTGAAGTCTCGAAAATAATATACAATATTAATTCATGTACATGTATGTCAGCCTACATCTGTCTCCCAACGTTCATCGTGGTTCTTGAAACCGACTAGCCGTTGTAGGAACTAGCCGCGAGTGAAGAATGACTTGGAACATCTTCCGTACAACCATAATCATAATATGATAAGGCAACTATATATATATGGCATTCAAAGTAATTGGCTGTCTGAATCTATTCACTAGTACATATAGGTGTATATCAGAGTGGATCTATATCGACTATAAATGTGTCTTATAGTGGACATTGGATCCTTGGTATGCTTTATTAAATCAAACCAGCTTCATGAAATGAACACTAGACAATATCCTCTATATGTTTGATAGCTTCCTGATCTCGCTAGTACTGACGCAAGCCTAGTCAGCACTAGCTGAAGGTGTTTGAGGAACCCTTGGAAAAGAATGATTGCTAAACTGCAGTGTAAACCATTGATTGCTTATAAGTGTTCTATTAGAATCAAGCCACATCGCTGAAGGTTGTTTATGTGAGGCAATGAGTTTGGACTTGTTTACTTAACAGTTTAAATGTCTCGATGTTGTTTCTTGAAGCCATAATAATATTACAGATGCATGGTTCGTGCCAACTCGCAAAAACATGTATATAAAAGTGACAAAATAATTGAGGTGACGCGCAGTATGGTTCAAGTTCTCGATCTTAATAATGTAATGTTCTATGCGCTCTAGATGGATGCAAGCCAAATTATAGTTGTTGTTTTTTCAACAGAGACTTCTTATGTCGATCATAGATGGCGTGATAATGATAGAGGTTGTCAGGCAACCAATATAGGATGAAGTAGCCAACTCTCGGACAGAATAGCCAAATCTCTGACGGCATATATGCAATGCTAGTCAGGTCAGCGATTAAGAAGGACTAGGTCTCCAGTTCACTCCGATCCCGCAAGGGAACAGATTCACAAGAGGGCTGTACCCGCCGTGGCTAATGCGTCGTACTGTCTCGTACAGTCTCGTACAGTAACGCATAGCTGGTGCTGGCAATCAACCTAGCAATACACAGATCATTATGGTAATACTGGGGAACACGCCAAAGCACCAACTGTAGTCTCTAGTCAGTATCCAGTGTTCGAAATAGAGCCCGTCCGCACCCCGCGACGGGATATTTTCAACGAGAACGGGTAACGTTTTATCCTTGCACGCCCGCATGTCGTGTTACTTTTTGTTCGTTTTTCAAGATGTATATCATCGATCACTGGCCAACATGTATGAAGACGGGTAACTTCTCATGGCTTTCAGTGAAATTGTTGGAGTTTTATACGGCGAGTATATACTCATTACCACAGTATTTATATTAACCAATGTATTTTAGTGACAATATGGAAAGATAACAGTGATCATACTTCACTATGTATGTGAACAAAAGTATACAAGTAGACACATGGTAAGAGTTATCATGGGATCAGTTTTTGCACGTAAGTTACCTATTAACTGCAATATCATATATGACAGTTCTACATTTCCACACGTAAATATCTTACACAATTAATACATCACTATACTGTACTTTATATTACTTTACATTGCATTGCTTTTAATCAATTGTGTTAACCTTTAGATGGCTTGGTGTGACGTCGAGAAACTCCGGGGTGGTTTTCAATAGAATAAACGTGATATTATAAAACCCTTTAAAGGCATACTATCACAGTTGATAGACCTATAATGGACAAACGAATGTCGATCTGAGACTAATTACACATTATTTGTTTCCACCCAAAAGTTGTTATTTACGTATGCACTTTATCCCCCAGCACTCGATAGTTATTAAAAATAAATAATTTATATGAATAAAGGGAACGTAGCGCTAATTTTATCTTGGGTTTTGTATGCATCAACTGATCTATGAAGGAATGTGCGAGCAAACGTAGAGTTATGTCCTATTACATGAATATAATGAAGCAAAACATACGACCATATTCAGGTTGTCTATCGGGAGGATGCAGTGGAGATTTGTCAATCACACAGCGGTGGAAACCTTTTTGGAAGTACAAACATGATGTTATGTTTGTCAAGTGAATGTACTTTGAAGTTATAGGTAAGAACTTGTCCAAAACAACCATAAATAGCTGTGATATTATTCCTTTAAGCATAAATTTATATTAGTTTCTGTAGTGGCTAATGAAATATCCTTCTGGAAATGAATCCTCTTTCACCTAATATCTCTGGTTTTGGTGAAAATAATATGTACGTAGTCGACATTTACCACATTTCGATGTGTTCTGTATTCATCAGAACAGAGATTATTCATGCCACATAGCCAGTTTATCTCTGGGGCAAAACATAAGGGATTTACACAAAACATAAGGGAATTAACTATTGAGTTGACACCAACATGCATTCATCACAAAGGGTTACGTCGTGTTGTTGGCATATAATGATAAAGGTAGGACCAAAAAAACCAGTAAGAAAATACCAGAGTGAGTGATGTAGCTGTATAAATTGGTCCCTATGTGGGGTTTTCTTTTTACCCAATTTACTGTAGCTTACAGTGCCAGTGTGAATTAATGAAAAGCTGTGTTCTGTTGTCTCTGAAAAGTTATATTTTCAATATAAGAAGTGTACGCTGCATGCATCTATTACTCCGAACAACCAACAGCAACCACGACTACAACAACAACAACTACTACTCTATCAGACCACCAAGTGCTCGTCTCACCTTCAAAATGTCTCAGAATGTATTCAAAGTGGGTCATATGAAATGTATTAGGTTCTCACATATATAGCCACAACAAAATACTAATACATTAATCAACGTCTGTTTTTATATTATTATTCTTGACATTCATAATCCATATCATATGTACTAGCTGCATTTCTAAGTAATTAAATATCTACTGAAGTCATGATTAAAGTTAGCTTCTGTCAACAAAGTTTTCACCAACAATGCCTGGATTTGTTCTAAAGCTAGGCTTTATTTTTGCTCATTTCCTACGCTATTCTGTTGAAGGATGCACGTATAGGATGTAGGTGTTACGTTTGTTCTATATGTGAATGAGAGCTCAACTGAATCGATTGTACCGTGCATTAGTTCGGGTGTCCCACACAATACATAGGGACAATCCTTGAGATGCAGACTGCTTATTAGATCAGTTATAATGGAACGCAACGAAAATAGCTCAATGTTGACAGTGTTGCGTCTAAATAATATTAGGGTTTGAGAGTGCACCGTATTCCAATAGAGTCCCGAATGTATCCAAACATAGAAACTAGTCGATAGCGTGACGGCTAGTCGATGTGAAAACAACGTCTCTATAAATAGCGGAGATTGGGTCTTAAAAAGAACGCATTGTCATTCATAAAACTGGGCAAGGATTTTCTCACGTGTATTTGGTCCGTGGTTAATAACCAGCATACATTATTTGTCAATCTACAATAGTCCTCCGGACAGAGATCGGTACAAGACCTAAGTACAGAGTTTCTGCGTGGGAGTGGGCGGCGCGTGTGTCTACTGCGTGGAGAAATTAGCTCTAATAGCTTATAAATCTGTTGAACGGTAATCTAAGCAAATATGTTTTATCGTTGATTTATGGAATGTACTGCTAAGTCAGATGAAAACAATAGATTTTATGGTTATGCAAAAGAGAAGAATTATCAACCTGTCAATATAACATGTCGTGTCACAATGGCTTGAAGGCGCGTATATGCTCATATGTAAAAATACATGGTATCATTATATATACATATATATATATATATATATACATCAGTTAGGCAAATTCTTAGTACTTATGAACTTATTAGTACTTACAAAGTTTCGAGAATATGGGCCCAGGTGTTTAATGAGCGTGAACTAAAAATGAGGTTTCAACATTGCTGGGACAAAATATTTCAGGAGTACTATTTCAAGTTTTAAAAAAATATTTTAGCAGTTTTTTAAGTCGATCGAGGCTATATTGATGCTTTTTGGACTCTGCCAATGTAGTTTTTGACATAGGGACTTGACATTTGACAGAATATATTAATAACATCATATTTGTCATTTGTGTGAAGTTTCATAGTAATATAATTGTTTGTTACAAATTTATTAACCTTCAAAGTGTGGGGGATTTTGGTCACATTTTCTTCTTTTTCCTCTACAAAATTGAGCTCATGGAATAGCATATAGCAGTCATCTTTTTCACATCTAGAACTATTATATTCTATGTAGATATTCCATTACTATTTACCGCATACTATGTAGTTGAATACAATGTGTGAAGAGTCTGTCCCAGTGATCGCTTATCAGTTTATGATTAGATGAACTGCTCATTCAGAGTGATTGACGATAAAATAAAAATAATGGTTTTAATACATTCACAAAACCCCGTCTAGAATCAATGCCAATGAAGCAAGCTATTTGTGGGGCCTGCTATAGAGTTCTCTGGTATGAAGCATGGAGCTATAACATTTGAAGTATTAATAACATGATGTTTACAATACTGCTGAACAATAGTGTATTTAAACACATACCAGCAGTCTGATTAAAGCCTAATGGAAGCAGCATTTATCAAGTGCCAGCATTACAAGGCAGTGACAGCTATTGAAAACCACAATATAAATGTCCTGGAAGTGAATAAGGAACCAGTATTAATCATATTGTAGCAAATGAATGTCTTCTGTGAAATTACAGAAAAAACTTATTATTCGTCTGAAGATTGCTTAGCATGAAACCGTTTACGGATTTTTTACATATATAATTACTTTTTTTTTTTTTTTTTTTTTTTAATAAACATTATTTGTTTATATGAGTGT
>JAVCKX010131204.1:0-10205 GCA_034780695.1 Lepetodrilus gordensis
TATATATATATATATATATATATATATATATATATACCATTACGAATAAAAAAATGTCATCTGTGTGGTCGATTTAATCACAGGACTTGGATCATACCACAAATAGATATTGATCACAATCTTTCACAGTTTTGACAAACTAAAGCATTCCCCTGTAGGCTAATGAAGCATCTACCGCCACCACAGACGTAGGCACAGTGTCATTTCACACACAATAAACAAGAAATTGAGCTTATAAGTATAATGTTACAGTGAAGGGCGTACTAGCAAGTTTACCTGGCTTTCAGCAATGGCTGACTGATAACATACTTCGCGGTATTTGGAAAAGATTGAAATCTCGATGTATTTTACCAGGGTCGTTGAACGCGTGAAGGGTGATGGTATCGCGGGTAAAAGATCACTCTAGTCGTACCTAGGTTAAGTCTGGGATTCTAAATCCTGTCTTGAAGGTTCCGGGAGTATCTGTAGGCGTTGTTTGGGAAGTCAGTTCTTGAGATATATGGTTATTATCAGTTTTAGTATCGACTGACATGCTTTAAAGAGCTTGCCCCGTTGTCACAACCTGTGGTACAATGTATGGGCACGCGAATAGCGTCTCGCTTGAAATGGTCAAATTGACGTGTCGTCGTTTTATGTATGCTAGAAGTTAGGATCGACATAACGCTTGTGGCATTGTAATATAGACATTCAACTATTCTTTTCCACTATGTTATAGTTGATGACAGGACTATATAATTTGTGTGTAATTGATAAAAAAAACGTAAAACTTTTGCGTGTTCATTAGAAATAATGTAATGCACATGTATTTATTTTCAATTTGCCAAGATGTTAATGCAATGTATAAGACATTGTTATATTTTTAAAAACACACTAAATTCTCACACGTATTAAACTATTAAAGTAATATTTCGGCTGCTGTGATTTCCAAATGTTTGGGTTGTTGGAGTGCAGTCACGATGACCAATCGGAGGATCATAACGAACCTTGTACACGTATTACATGTGCATAACCTCTCGCTAGTTACGAAGGGGCTAATCCAAGTCGGATAGGGATTTCACACGAACGCTGGTTAAAGCACGTACGGAGGCGATGAAAAGCTCACCTGAGAAAGCACCTGGTTAAGACAGACAAGTCGAAATACAATTAACAGGTACTCGTAGTTGACAAGCTGCGTGCGCTGTAGTCTGTCCGGTCGTAAAGTATGCGTGTTATTCGCGAGAGTTTTAAAACTAAGGGTTACAGTAGATAGTGATTTTGAAGTTTTGAAAGTTGAATTAACACTCTGGGAATATCTCGCAGTCTCTGTGATCGCATCCTGCTGAGAGCGCTATTACAGAGCCATGTCGGAAGGTAGCGGTCTTTGTCTAGAGGCTTAAAACAACACTAGGACACCATTCTTCGGTGTGATTTGAGTAACGTTGATCTCTGCTGATTCCCAGATGTGTGCTGGAAATGTCCGTTGGAATCATGTTTGGTCAGTGTTGGCATTCCGACAACGACAGACAATCTTCGTGTTTATACGTCTATTGTAAATGGATACTAGAAAGACATGTCCAGCGGGTGCTCTATAACATGTACATTTTACATGTATCTTTACTATTATATCTAAATATTAACCTGAAATACGAAAGAATTCGGAAAGAACGAACTCATATTGTTTCCGGATCCCTGGAATTGCTCATAGTTTGTTAGTAAAGAGTTAACGCCATTTGAGGATATATCATGCATAGTATAGTATAATGTAATGTATGATATTATTGCTATATGATGTTTATTCTTGTTATGTTGTTTCAGGGGATAAATCATCATCAGAGTGTCGGAAGTGCAAGAAGAGAAGTCGGCGACTGAACATCAAGAAGTTCTGTCGCCGTGATTTCGGTAAGAATGTCATTTTCTTCATATTTCCAGAACATCTCGTTTCAGGAATTCATCCAGTGATTGGCTGCCAAGGAAGGTGGGGGGAATGTTATCCTGCCGAGAACGCGCGGGGGAAGAAAGGAGGGGGGCATTTTGCCGTTTGCACAGCGTCAGTGGGGGACATTGACTTCAGTTAATCGCGGTTGGATCTGTCAATTATATGTGTTATCTGTGTTATCAATTCCTCTAACATATCGTCACTAAATTGATCTATTTGATTTTGAAAAATATATCCACAGATAAGGTAATTTTACACATGCAATATCGTGTAAATAATGGCGACGAAGCAAGATCGTGAAAAGGTATAATCCTGACAGAATATAGGCTTTATAATATCAGTATTATGGAACGTACACAATCACAGTCTAAGATAATTAATGCTCTTGACATGCTTAACATATACTACTATAATAGCGGTATCTCACTCCAAACTTTCCATTTGTTATTTAAATATCGGAAACCTTTGTTAAGATTGCTGCCGCTGGTGGTGGTATAGAGCATGGATCCCTAGTGATCCACATAAAGATCTTTCTTCAGAAAGTTTGTGACCTGCCCCCCGCCCCTGGAGTTGTATATGTTTACGCCTTCACCGTCAACTCTCCTATACAAAATACTCTCTTTCCTTGTGTGGTTTACAAATGTCATAACATCAGGCACTTCGACTCCATTGCTAACACTGTAAGCTAGAACTAGCCTGGCTTAGGTGATCCTGTGTTATAGTCCATGTCAGGAGATATTAGCAGCCTCGCTGCTTTACATGATTGCGGATAAAGCCTGAGTTATCGATACCACTGAATCAGATGTCGCACGGTATTCGAATACCACTCATCGGGTGTCGAGTGGTATTCGTTGTCTGGGTCCAGCTTCACAAAAACAACAAGTTTACAATGGTTGAACATAAAAAGTACTGCTAGAATGTCAGTAGGGACATTATGTTGTAATTGATAGAAAAGAGCAGGAGACTCTAAGTCCGAAATTTGAGTCTTTGTGAATGGGAAGATGATACAGAGATTAGAAACTTAGAAGTCCCAGACTAATTGGGAATGTTAGAGAACGCAGCTGGTTGTTGTGTGGCTTCAGTTGTAAGCTGATGTATCTATGTCAAGACCTATCCTCGTATATAAAGCTACGAATACGAATAACTATTAAATACATAAATATGTTGGTGTAAATACTGTAAAGCAATATAGCAACACAATAACTGCATGTGTGTTTCTAAATCACAGAAGTGCTCATATATACAACTGAAATGACAGGACAGTTTACTGTTGCTGGTCTAATGTAAGAGTAGGCCTACTTGTAAATACTGGATTGGCATTAAAACAAACTAACAGGTTGCTGACACTAGACGATCAAATGATGATTGAATTACTTAGACTAGCAATACATGACAAGAAAACAACGTGTATCTGGTAGATGATTGACCTTCCATTACATGGATTAGACTAGCAATACATATATATAATAGGTACATATTAGTTTGACCATTGAAGTTAGAAAGCCGATTGATATCAAACACTTCTATTGGACAGAAGTCAGAAGGCATACTAACATTAAACTGATGTTAGGACGGTCTATTGATACTAGACTGACATCCAGAAGCCATAATGTTATCAGAAAGCCCAATGATACTGGACTAACATCGGAATTGACTAATCGTATTGGACTGAAATTAAAAGTGTCTGTTGATATTAAACTGATATCAGAATATATATATCGTGTAATCACAACGTATATCGATACGGTTCTGACATCAGGGGGTGTCTATTCTCGAAACGTTCTTACGAACTTCTTAGCTTAAGAACAGTTCGTAGCCATACTATAAGAATCCTTAAGATTGGCGTACGATTGAAAGAACGTTTCGAGAATATGCTCCTAGATAATTGGCATTGGACTGACGTCATGTCTAGTACCACACCATAATTGCACTCTGACTGTCATCACTGCGACTGAAACGCTGGTGGACTCCTTATTGAAGTCGGCACATGTGCATTCTGTAGCACAGGCACGGGGTGCACACAAACGTCAGATATTCCTGCTCTCCGCCACACGTACCCAGATATCCTGAACTCGTGTGCCAAGCATGTCGCACAGGTCTCCATTAGTCTGAGCTTCCACGTGCTGATGCTCCGAGCACATACCTGTAGCACTGATTGTGTCGGCTTGCTGCAACTATCAAGCATTCAGAGCATACTTATCGAACCTTCGTCTGATAATTTGGTCTTTGGTTGGAGAACACGTTGTTTTCTTGTCAGTGTTGTTGCATTCCTCGCTCCCAGAACTATCGTCATTTTCCTGTCGGAGTGTGCGCCGGAAAGGTTATCGGGTGCGACGGAATGGGGATAAATTGTCTGGATTGAAAACAATTGGTCCAAGAAGGTATCCTTTTCCATGAGCTTTGTATCTGGTAGATGATTTACCTTCCATGGGGTACAGGCATTCCTAGCACTCTTATTGAGTTCTTGTACATGTAAATGATAATATGGGTGTATCCTGACTACCACTACCACCCACAATACGAAAGACTGTCCATAGTTATGGGTAATCGTAGAGTTCATACTTGACATGGCACAATGTGTACATTTCATTGGATACCTCTTTTCAATATTTTAGTTATGGCGTGTTTGAAACACCATATTTATTTGGAAAAATGGTTCAGTTCTGTTTACTTCCAGCATAATGTCCTCAATGACGATATCTCGTCCTCTCCGTCCATAGGGTTCACCCTACCACATGCACGTACAATGTGGATTCGACCTCACACCATCCTCCCCCGCTGGAACTCGATCCACTGTGCCTGGTAGTACGCGTTAGTTCTGCGATGTTACATCCACGAATAGCTGAGAGACACATTGCCAGAGCTTGCGTTCAATGAGGTGTTTCTAAACACCAGTGTGGTCATGAGTTTACCTACAGAAGACGAAACTCAAGAGGACGAGTAGTCCTGGGTCTAATCACGTGCACATGAGCATTCCGTGGCGAGGAGATATTTATACGGTTGAGCTTCCTCTTGCTGAAGGTTGTGGTGCAGTCCCCCGCCCTGCCAGATATTCGGAGAGGAAGTGGAATAGAAACACGACCGATACTGGATGCGAATTCCCACGCGTTGTAATCATGTTGTACGAGATTGATTGTTTATTGACAGAGGGTTATACGAGTTACAACATAGACGAAACATGCAGGGCGTTCTCGCCAGGCGTGTGGACGCAGCTAAGACTAATTAGGGGGGTGCGATAATAGACCTCGGAATGTGGACTGATAATCTGGAATAGGCTTAGTAGTTGAGGATACATACACTCTCCGAAAATCCACGTGTTTTGGTCGAATATTACGTTATTCAATACATAATAATGTATATGCCATGTGTAGGCTACAGTCACATTGCGATTGATAGTTAGATACAAATAGGCCCTACTAAACCGAAATAATCAAATCAAATGAAATGAAATCATTACAGAAGTTTAAATGTGATTTATTGTTAACTTTGTTGATAGAGCATCCTACGAACAAAATTATGTGGTTTTGTTTTCATGATTATCAAAAAGATATGTGAATAATATAATAAATTACAATGTATAATAAGCACTCATGAATGTCACTTCCGGTTCATGGAATACAATTTCAGATATATTTTAATCAAATAAAATAATTATGGATTTATACTTAAATAAGTTTATTACTTTCAAGAGTATGTAGGTTAAATCAACGAATGCTATGCACTAGTGCTTATTTAGTTCTATAAGTGTATGATGCATAGTACACCGAGTGTATGCATGTCATTCATAATTATTATAAATTTATAATATATATTTCAAATTTAAAAAGAAATTATTTTCATATCGGATATGTTTTTCAAACAGATAGGTCTGGTAATACTTTAACCCTCTACCTGCTGGATTAGGCATAGACACTACTCTTTTACACTACTCTTTTGGGCATATTCGGTTGCCTCCAGCATGAAGAGATCTAAAAGAAGCCATGTCCTAGACGTTGCACATATACCATGACAGCACAATTCTATAATATTCTCCTGTTATTCTTTCAGCCATCCAGGCTCAGGTTATCTCCCGTGAGAAGGTCGATGATTGGGTAAAATTCACCATCAACGTCATCAGCGTCTACAAGCGTGGCCAGGGGGAGAGAACTCGCCGCGGTGAGACCTACCTGTGGGTGCCCAAGAACGACCTGAGATGCAAGTGTCCGAAGATTCGATTGAGTCGACGCTACCTGATTGTTGGCAAACTTAGGCGAGACGACAGTCGCAGTGGCTACGTCGTGGATCGCAAGAGCATCGTAATCAGATGGAAGGATAAGTGGCAGAGAAGGCTGAGAAGGTTCGCAAAACACGAACGTCGTGGGAAGTGCCGGAAGTGAACACCGGAAGTGACATGAGTGCAACTTTTGAAAATACCTCGTATTAAGAGAAAAATCAGCCAATTAAGAGATCAGATGATGAGATTATTCGACAACGATCAAGTAGGATGTGATACGTTTTATATAATCTCCATAGTGAAACACAGGAAGATGATATTACATTTCGTGGTGGATTATGGTCCGCCATTTTATCGTCCTAGATAGACATCATCAGATCTGACCAGCACAAGCTGTACAAGTAGTAGTGACGGTAGCACCAAGGAAACCATGTAGATAGCTTGCCGACATAGCCAACACAGGCTACCTTCAAAAAGAAATGATCAGCCAATCGGCGATGACGTCGTGTGACGTAGGGTGTCATGTGACTAGTTGAAAATGTAACAACGTAATGCATTGTGGGCGTTGTTGACGCGGAAGACGTACCCTGTTCGTAACTTACATATCTGTGGTCTTCAAGTACGTCACAGTGACATATTACAGGAAGTGGACGTGGCGATGACGTCGTGGTGACGTCGCGGTGACGTCGGGGTGACGTCCTACAAGTGTTAGGGAACTGACTGGACTCTGGGAGACGTTTCCGTGTTTGTCGTGGATGGCCAGTGCTAACATGGTGTTAATAATTGAAGAATGCCTGGTCAATCTAACCACTTTACCTCTTAATGTCGAGGATCGTGCGAACTTGATGGTGTTGTGAAACATTATGTATGAATATTTAGCGAGCCAATGGTCACGTGATTGTATATTTCCGTTGATTTAATTGGACTGTGGCTCTTTAAGGACTGCTCGGTATATGTACTTGTCATTCATACGTGCGTCTATGTACATTGCGTATTTGAGGACTATATTTTGTGGATACGTTTAAATATTAATAATATATATCTTTTTATATATCATGTTGATCCATAGATCTGTTAGACGTAAGTGCATAATGTGTCGCTGTCTGTGTAGATGTGTTTTCGTCTTAGATCATGCAACTGACACATCGATTTCATCTTTCAATATATATGTTGCACTATTATGATTCTGTTTAGGCTATTTAATCCTAATCCAAACCCACAGAGTGATTTACATATAAACTAAGTAACAGTAATGCGTTGAATTAAATGGTAACACATTTGGAACAACTATTTGAAGCTAGTAGCTGTAGTAAAACTAATTTTATGATAAAAAAATGTATGTGTGTATATACAGCTATTAACATTTAAATCAGCATTTAGAAAAGTAATAGACTCCAATGCATGTACATGTATTTAAATGATTGCCGTATGAAAATTATTGTCTAATGCAGGGGTGGGGGGACATAGTTTGCCCACAGATACAGGATTGTACTTGTGGTCTGTATTCCTGTAAGTGAGGTACAATTGTAATGCTATTGTAATAATACAGTGACACCACCATTCATAGACGCCTGCTATCATTCTGTGACCAGCAAGTATATTCATGTACGTGTTTTCTTGCAGTCGGATCATGGTGTGGCTTGCATTTGAAAATCATCGAGATATTCCGAATGTGAAAAGTTTTCGGCGTCGTTTACGGACGTGAAAAAAAAATATTTTAATGTATTGTTGACTATCGGGTTTATTGTGAAAACAGCGATAACGACGTCGAAAATGTCCTTGTAAATTTATCCACATATTTCATCGTAATGTTTGTATGAATCGTTAGTTACTGAATATGTTATGATGTACATTCATATTTTTGTAGCTTAGGCCATAGGCCTGTGAAAGTGTATATTTTAATTTAAACTAACCTATTGTCATTTCACCATCTCTGTCAACTAGTGGTACATCTATATATTAGAGTCCAACGTCTGTATTCCCCCCAAGAATAAAGTCCGTATCTTCTCTAAAATGTATGCTTATAGTTTTTACTGAAGACGAACTGACGACATCCTATTCATCGTTAATTCAATGAAAGACAAGACATTAATTTCAAAGTCCATGTAAAACTAGGGTTATATATAGATATAGATATTTATACAAAATATATCATACACCGTCCGATACCATTAACATCTATGCCATGTAAAACTAGGGCTATAATTCTAGAAATGCAACCTATATATATACTGAGATATAGATCTCAGACTATACAATATATAGCATACACCGTCATGTATCATTCTCGGGGTTGCCAACTGTGGTGGGTGATAGGGGTTAATCTGTAACAAATTAGTTTACCGTTTCAATATTTAAATTAAATGTTATCATCTTTTCAAGAATCTCTGTTGATGATGGAATGTGAGGCATTACAATTTATCTCAGATGTTTTTTTCGAGCACTGTCTTGCTGTTTCGACAACTATCAGAGAAACTAATTGCACAACAGATTCCCCATGACAGTAAACGGAGTTACCAGAAACCTCAAACATTTCTAATTGAATTCCATGGAAGATGTCTGCAAGGTAGTGGATCGCCTACAGTTGTCAAGTAACAGACATCGTGCGCCCTCGAGCTTGTGTGTGTGCGTGTGTGTGTGTGTGTGTGTGTGTGTGTGTGTGTGTGTGTGTGTGTGTGTGTGCGTGCGTGCGTGCGTGTGTATGTGTGTGTTCGTGCGTGTTATGTAGATATAAGTATAGTATAGTTATGTGCGCGCGAGTGTGTGAAAATTATATTTGTCCTCAAATACATGGAATAGTTGTTCTCATCGCATCAGTTTTACCTACTCCTATACAGTAGTATTATAACCCCGGTACGTGGTCTTAGAATGTAATGGTCCTGTCCAGAGAACGGCATATCCAGACTTTTGATTTCGTCATGGAGGTAGGAGATGTTAAGTATTGGCAACACCAGGTGATGGATGTTCTGGGGCGTACATGCAGAGATCTGGGTTACACATCCTCGGCCACCAGAGTGGAGAACGTCTATAAATCTTTGAGAACGATGACATTCTGGAGTACACTGTATAGGAACTAATGGTGGGTGCTACACTGCTTGACCTCTGTCCTAAAATCAATCAAGTCCATGTCTAACTAGTAACTTACTAACTACCCACCGATGAGAAACGACAGAATATCATAAGTCATAAGACATAGTGTATATTGCTTGAGCATTCTGAAAGCTAGATAGTGGTTCTCAAACTGCTTCAGGCCGCTGTATATCAAGGTACCGCTAAACAATCTCTGTAAAGTGTATTCCAAATCTTTAAACATGTCTTAAACGTACGTAACAGTATGCCTCGCAGGAATGGGTCAAATGTGAATGTATGCATTTCCTGAGTGGGATGTTTCAAACGTTTCAAATTCGTTCCCAGATGGACAATTAGTGGCTTGGAAATAATATATACTATATATCGTAGAATCATATATGGTATGCTATTAAATCCAATATAGACGATGATTCACTTGCAAATAGGGTATGACAGTATGTTAAAAATGTGGTTAGTGTATGACAGTACGTAAATGTGTTACCAATGACTCTACGATAAAGGTATGACTAGGGTATGACGCTATGGTAAATGTATGGCCAGGGTATGACACTATGTTAAAGGTATGACCAGGGTATGACTGTATGGTAAAGGTATGACCAAGGTATGGCAGTCTATGGTGGCCAGGGTATGGCACTATGGTAAAGGTATGGCCAGGGTATGGCACCATGGTAAAGGTATGGCCAGGGTATGGCACTATGGTAAAGGTATGGCCAGGGTATGGCACTATGGTAAAGGTATGGCCAGGGTATGGCACCATGGTAAAGGTATGACCAGGGTATGGCACTATGGTAAAGGTATGGCCAGGGTATAGCACTATGGTATGGCACCATAGTAAAGGTATGGCCAGGGTATGACACTATGGTATGGCACCATAGTAAAGATATGGCCAGGGTATGACACTATGGTAAAGGTATGGCTAGGGTATGGCACTATGGTAAAGGTATGGCCAGGGTATTGCACTATGGTAAAGGTATGGCCAGGGTATGG
>JAVCKX010131225.1:0-10203 GCA_034780695.1 Lepetodrilus gordensis
TCCCTTTGCATGATCTCTAAAGAGCCGTTGGCCGTATTTGATTTAAACCCGACTAAGAGTCGCAGAGGGATTGCAGTAAAGATTTGTCAAACATACAGCGGTGGAAAGCTTTTTGGAAGTACAAACATGATTTTATGTATTTAAGTGAATGTACTTTGCAGTTATATCTAAGAACTAGTCCAAAACAACAATAAATATCTGTGATATTATGCCTTTAAGTATTAAAAAAACTATTTATTAAAGGAAATATTTTTCTATTGGGTTATATTTCTAAGTTCTTAGGGGTTGATGATAGATATCTGAATTTGTTTGCAAGTCCTTCTTCGCTAGAAGTTAATTTTTTGTTCATAGTCAACTGTAGGGGTATTTATCCTAGCAAATATTACCTCGTAGGTTTATTTCCTAAGGGGAATATTTCATATCATTAGACTAGATGATGTGATGGACAATTTCAATTTATTTGCAATTTCCGTTACATTAACATGAATGCTGATTTTTGACCGACAAAAAAATTAGTGAAATTGTTTTAAAAATCAATCGCTGAATTAAACCCGAGCAACCTCTATGAATACAAATTTCCTATTTCGGCTATATCTTAAATCAAATTTTTAATATGAATCATGTGAATGTGGTTTGGTTTAGTATCAAGCTGCATGATCAAAGTAGTTAATACTAACAGTGAAGTTAGAACAGGATGTAATATCATGTCAGCTTCTCAGTGTAGTTATCCCGTTCTTTTCAATACAGCAGGCTATCTCGAGTTTATTACAATGCTGCACTACTCTCTTCAAGCTTTAAAGTGGCGTAAACATATTATTAACCATCCTATTTAGTGAAATAACTTAACAAGGGACAAAGTGATGGATAATGATGATAATTTAAATTTAAATAAGTTATGTTGTTAGTAATCATTCACATGCATTGCAGTGTTAACCCTCTCCATGCTGAAGGCAACCAGAGATGCCCTGAAGAGCAGTGCCTGTGTTTAATCCAATCCAATAATAGGGTTAACCCTCTCAATGCTTGATTAACCCTGTCCATGCTGAAGGCAACCAGAGATGCCCTAAAGAGCAGTGTCTGCCTAGATCCAGCAGGGAGAGGGTTAAAGAAAGCCACTGCTTTTTAGTGCATCTCTGGTTAAAGGCATATCACAGCTGATAAGACCTGTAGAGTGGACAAACAAATTTCGATCTGAGACTAATTACGATTGATTTATCCAACCAAAAGTTGTTATTTACTGTACTTAGTCCCCAGTACCTGATAGTTATCAAAATATTCATATTTTATATGAATATAGGGAACATTCTGCTATTTATCTGGTCTTTGATGCATCAACTCATCTTCATCTGATGAAGGGATCTACGAGCGACCATTAGAGTTACGTCCCCCTTGCATTATGTATAATGAAGCAAACCCTGCAAACACATATGGAACATATTCAGGTTGTCTATCTTGGGGCTGCAGTGGGGATTTGTGAGCCACACAGCGGTGGAAAGCTTTTTGGAAGTACAAACATGATTTTATGTATGTCAAGTGAATGTACTTTGCAGATATATAGCTAAGAACTAGTCCAAAACAACCATAAACATCTGTGATATTATGCCTTCCAAAAAGCTTTCCACCGCTTTGTCGTTGACAAATCTCCAATGTAACCCCCTCCCCGATAGACTGCTTATACATTCATCATTCAAATGGGAAGTAACTCTAATGTTTGCTGGAATTCTCACTTAGAATTGTAATGCATCACAGACAAGATAAATAGCGGAACGTTACCTTATTTAACATACAATACCATTTGTTTTATAACTATTGAGTGCTGGGGGATAAGTACATAAGTAAATAAACACTTTTGGGTGAACAAATCATGCGTAATTAGTCTCAAATCGAAATTTGTGTGTCCATTATATAGGTCAATCAACCGTGATATTATGCCTTTAAGAGTAATGTTCATTGGATTTTTTTTATTTTTAAAAACAACAGATATTCCTGCACACTCTGCACACTGGCCAGATACCAAGAAATATGTATCAGTGTAACTGTAATGGACAAGTTATAACACAGCACACAGTATCCACTCATCCTGCTTATCACCTGGTGTTGAATGAACTCCATATGGCCCTCCAGTTGCCAGATTCTCACTTGAGCAGAGCCACCATAGCTAAAAGCTGTTTCATCATTGGCATAAGCCAACTTTAAAGTGGCACTATCATATTTGCAAGAGGTCAAAGGTCACTAATCAGGTTATTGCATATATTGATACAGCTACCGGTAGAACACATTTTCTTTTTAAATATTGCGTCCAAATATGATAATGCCACTTTAACAACTGTAGTGTACATTCCATGTTCTTTGTATAAGTTGAGATTACCTATGTCTAGCTGAATGTATTTGGTCATGCACTAAGTCACTGTGATTAAATCTGTAGTCAAACTGAAGAGGTTATCAATGGTTATTGAACTAATACTACCGGTATACTACTAGTACTGGTATACTACTAATATTTTTAAAGCTTGATGTTCCTTGTACAGATTGTGATGAAAGTACACCTTGATCTGTCATCAGTCATGTTACACCACAATTTCAGCATATTTGAGTTATTGATCGGAATGCGAGATAAAAGGGTTCGCTTTGTCAAAATCCAGCTGTTGTAACTAAAGACTGAGCCATACATGTTTAACACTCTTACAACTGGTTAATAACAGTTCATAGTCTATAATTAGTGTCGTAGGGACAAAGCATTACTATATAGATTTCTCCCACTCCTCTGAAATGGCACTTTTGAAGATTAATATTACGACATACAAGTGCTTGTGACTTGTTCCTGAATAGGAGCTGCAAGTGGAGTGAATTATATTTATAGACATATCCAGTTTACTGATTTTGGTAATATTTTAAAGTGTGTAGGTGAAATGTGCATGGTTGTTGTCTTTTTTACGTACATTATGTTGCATCCTGATTTATTACCAGTGAACCATGCTGAACAACATAATTAATCTCTGAATCAAACAGAAATTTAAGGATATGATCCTTTGTAATGTCGTATTAAGCTTTTCTCTGGATTTTTAGTCAATCTAACGCCTAGACTTCTGTTAGTCTATCACCGGAATTCCTAGTTTTATATGACATTCTTTGAAATTCTAAAAATAGACACGACGCACTAGCACTTGCTATTATATGTGTTATGTCCTAGCAATGCATCAGACATTCATGAGCAGTTGAATGATCAAGATTGCATCATAAACTTTCAGTAAATTTATTACATAATTGCTTGTGGCTTTAGAAATAGATTTTGAACTTAAAGAGATTAAAACGGGAGTAATATGAATTCCTTGGTTAATAAAAATAATTTTCCAATAAATCTCAGGGGTAATATAAGTGTTGTACAGAATATAGAATCATATAATATATATAAATTATAACCAGTTGACCATAATAACTAGAGTTTAGAATGCTATTATTAATTAAACTGGTCATGGGGTGCAAAATCATACCATATGCCCATCCTTCGTCTATATATATATAGAACCACACCTAGATGCTAACATATTCATCATCAATGAACATATGAATAATATTGGTCAAGGGCACAATTAACATAGAAAGTGGCATTGATCCTTTATGGTCTGACCAAACCTGTCTGCTTTATGCCATCATGCAGCAGCCATAGAAATTTAGGATTTAAAGACTATTTAAAGATTATGAGGACTAGTGGTTCTACATATTATCACTGGCCAACTTTCCAAATAAGCCTCTCTTCCATTATATTGCTATGTTGGTGAAACCGTGGTCAGTTAGCCTGTTAGCTGGGCATTTGGCCTTCAGTCTGCCCTGTTACCAAGGCGGGCGATCAGCTGAAACCCCCCCCAATATATTTATAGACCGGCTGGCTCACACATTTCATTACAAAGCAAGTACGGTAGCCTGTCCTGAAAAGGAAGCGCTATGCGAAAGGTACATATCAGATTTAGTCTCATCTCGCAATCCATTGTGATTACGCTAGCCAAGGCCAACCCGTGTTTACTTAGTACTGTTAGTTCACACACGAAATCAGCTGAGCGAAAGGTGCCAAATCAGAGAGAGAAATGCATTGCTTGACATTGAAATGCGCACCGGGGGTCAGGCAAATTCTCTCGGCATAGTACGGCACACAAATGGCTACATAATAAAAGCCGGTCCATTTACCTTTTTGATAGGGCAGGTCCCGCTGCCCTCCAAGCCACCTGCAGCGAAAGATTCGTTGACATTTTGACAGAAAAAGCACGAAAACTCAACGTTAGATGTTATTACTGGAGCGGCTGCTTATTTGAGCAGTGACATCTGCCGGCGGAAATGCTCGTCAAGGGAGAGAAGATTAGCTCTCTTTTTCTTTTGCTTGTGCATATTTAGTGCATCAAGGTTACGTAATCATGTTCGATCCCAGACTCGTGTGATGGTAACACTAATATCCGATATTGTTGCGTTTTATTACTTTAAATATTAATTATTTTATTAAATTTGAGTCCAATACAAACATGTACATTTGTGGATACTATTAAAAAATATTGAAACTAGTCTAATGCATTAACATTTAGACAATACAGTATTACAAAGACAATATGCTTCCTAGTATTTCAAATAAAGTATTTTTTTTAAGTAAAGGAGCATTTATTACCTTAATAAATTTACCTGAGCACATGAGTAAGGATCTTTAGCTTTGAATTTGGAGCTGACATGAAATTTATCAGCGTAAATACATTATTGTTTTATTCCATAAAAATGATAGTGGAAACAAAAATAATGCAGCTAAATTAACTAGTTTCAACAAGGTTTAACATAAAACATTTAAATCAATTCAATTATTTAAGATATGTTTGATCCTATATTCAACATGCTTAAAACATGCCTAACTGAATCAGGGAGTGTGAGTGAATATGGAGTATAACATCACTGCGGGAATCTTTCACCCATTTGCGACGATAACTGAATCAGGGAGATTAGTCATTTATAAAACTAACCAGTAAGCCATCATGCAAGCATTGGCCAAGAAAGTGTACATGTCTGGGATAGTACCGATAGTAGAGTATCCTACTACAAACTTTTCAGTTCAATTCCTGTTCAGTCTGTCAGTAATGTTAGAGTGTATTCGATTCCCTGTTCACCATTGTTACGAAACAGTTCATGAGTCTCGAACAGGAAAGTAGTTAAAAGTACAGTTACTATGGATTCACTTCCAGCCAAAAAAAATCGAGGATGCAAGTTTAATAAAACAAAATATTTTGTAAATATTTCTTCAGAATTTACATTGTTTAAATATAGGATAGGTAATTTTGCTCCTACTCTATTTGTTGTCATTTGGAAATCGCAGAGAAACTACACTTACGAGGGAGGCAATATGTTCTTTTTGCTGGCAGCCATGTTTGTTCTCGAGTCGTTCTTGCGTGTTCGACTCGTTATAGAACACTGTTTGTTCTCGAGTCGTTCTCTCCACACCACAAACCGAGGTGGTGTAGGATTTGGGAGCAAGAACATCACCCGAACGCGTTCTCGCATGTTCGACTCGCTATAGAACACTGTTCTCTGTTCGAGAACAGGGAGTCGAATACACTCTTCTAGTCTGGCAGTTAATGTTACTAAACCCTGTTTGGTACTGTTATTAAAAAATTATTTAAAGCCATGCACTCAAATTTCATATAGGATGTTCAAATACAGTATATGTAAATTTCTTCTATACTATAGAATGGAGCCCATCCACATATTTAACCCCCTCCCTGCTGAACCCGATCACATGTAGAAATAGAACACTTTGATTTTATTCAGCAGGGAGAAGGTTAACAAAAGTGAAGTAAAATATTATTAGGATAAATAGATAAAATATTTCTATGTCAATTTACAATGATGTAATTTTGGAACTGTTTGAGTACATGGATTTTCCCCAAGATTACAATTCAAGTGATCAGCATTAGTTTTTGAGGAACAGTATTAAACGCAAGTTTGTAACATTACTTATCGGTCTCGGGGGGCATACAAGATATTTCAGCTTGTGAAAACCTGTACATCCTGGAAATCACGCTGGTAACTTATACTGCTAGATGATATCATATAATATGCATTAATCTTCTTAAATTATCTGTGTAATCCATGGCTATTAACCTTCAAGGCTCTAGCTTAACATTCTGAGTTACTTTCCCGCAGAGCAAGCCAGAGCAAGTAGCAAAGGCATTAAAGGTGCATAATGTTAAAAAATAGGTTGCCCGCAGTGCAATTTAACTTGCCCCTGTACGTCGGGCATGTTAGTTAGTCCAGATTCCTGACCTTCTTCAAGTTAGTGACAACTAGAGATTTCCTACAAAGCTGTGCTTGTTGATTAATCTACTAGGAAGTGTGTTTAAGTGGTTTGTCCTTCCACCATAAACAGAATACTCCCTGCTGTGCAGATTATGTTGACTAATATCATTGATACATATACTGTACAGGCCCCCATTCCATGGAACAATTGAAGCACTACAAGTCTTAACCTTCTCCCTGCTGATGGCAACCAGAGATGCCCTAATGAGCAGTGTTTTTGCCAATTCCAGCATGGAGAGGGTTAACTATGATGCATAGGAATTACAACTCTTAGCAGTACTAGATTTGCTAATGTGAAACAGGAGCCAGTACCAATTAACCCAAAAATACCATACATATTGCTCTGCACTATCAGCAAAATGTGTCCGCAAACCTCAATTTATGTCAGTTTGCATTATTTGTGGTTTATTTCACAAATATTCTGGCTGTCCATGATTTTCAATGGCATGAAAAAACCTGCAACACTTGTAGCAACTCCAGAATTGTTGCAGCAGTAAACCTGCAAGCATTGGCAGGTACTGACAAACCAAGGATGTAATTAATGCCAATCTCCATAGGGCTGGTTCAAACATGAGACCTCAGAATCTGTAATCTGACAAGCTAACCACAGTGCCATGTCACACAGAGAAAATGATATTCTTCCTGTATTTTCATTATCATGAATGGGAACAGACAATTGTGATTTCAGCGGGAAAACAAGGACAGGCTGCAGGCCCTAAATCATGTACAGGGCAAATACATTGGCCCCTTGGACAAATAAATCAGATTTCTGCAGATCTGTGGAAAATTGCCATGCCAGCATTATTATGTGATCTGGTTTTAGTAAAAGTGCCTCTAGTTGGTACACACAGCCATTATTGGTGTCAAGGAATGGCAACAATCATTTGCAATTAACCCTTTCCATGCTGAAGGCAACCGGAAATGCCCTAAATGACTGTACCTGTGCCTAATCCAGCATGGAGAGGGTTAAATCATACATAAACTCATATAAAAGCAATAAAATACTTCAGTTTTCACATAGATTTACTCATTTTGTGTACAAATCCTCCAGTTTCCATAAAATCTTTTATGCTCACTTTCCATAGTCTCGTTTCGTTTCAATCTGGATGTACAATACTTACAACATTAAGTCAGGATCACATGAAAGTCACTATGGCCGTTGGGAGATGGTTGAACGTATCCATACTTCCAATGGTTATCCAAGGAATTCACATGCGAACATTTTATGTACACTTCCAAAACTAACGTCAGCAGTTCTATGCATACTTCTATATTCCATGGGGTTTTTTACAGTAATATTTTAGATTTTTTTTCTTTTTCTAAATACGACTTGAAATAATTTGTATTCAATATTTTCAATAAACATTATAATATATATACATTTTTAAAATTATTTTAATGAGAACAAATTATATTTAACATTGTTTGACCCTGTAAATATCCTAAAGCCGCTCCCATAAATGAAATCCTGTGAACGAGTCCATGGTAACTTCCAGTAAATGTGGCTTCAGCAGTGGTTCTCGTTGTGCCAGTAACCCACACAATCAGATTGAATCCCTTGTCACAGGTGATTTTTACATTTTTCTTTTCCAATGTGAACACTGGCGATAGTTTAATGTTTATTCGTAAAATGTCAGTTATTGGCTTCAGGATTGACTTTGACGCCTCTTCTGATCTGTCCCCAGCCGATCAATCTGTAATGAAAATTGTATGTAGATAATGTCCCATTCTTTCAGTACAATGTTACGCACATACAAGATAAAAGTATATTTTGAAAAGAGGGAAATTGTAAAAGTTTAGTTTAGTGCTACAATAGTTGTAACTGGGCTCCCGCCACAATAGAAAGCATTGATGTTACAATAGTTGTAGCCTACAAGAGCGTCGTGCAACGGGCACCAGGGCTCTAGACTAACAGTTAAAAAGTAGGTTGCCCGCAGTGCAATTTAACTTGCCCCTGTAAATCAGGCATATGTTAGTCCAGAGCCCTGCCATGTGCTACTTGGACAAGCTCAGCTTAATATTCCTACAGAATCCTACAGTATTAACGACGTACCTCCAATGTTTCTCCACTCTCCTACTGAGCGCAATCTTCTCTCCGATTTCAGTACACACAGGATTAGTCAGTCCGATCTTGGCCAAATCGGCTTTCACCGCCAGCACTCTGCCTCCTGTCGACAGCGAGCCAATGTTCACCATCAAGATCTCGTTCTTTGCCAGTCTTTGGACCTGTAAATAATAATAATAATAAAATTAATAACTTGTGTCAAATGGGCAAAAGCAATTTGATTCTGCCTCAAGTCTCTCCCTAATTTACTAAAAAGGATGGTGTTTGTAGGTGTGCGTGTACGTGCACGCCCTCGACATAGCAACCTTCAATGCTCTGCAGATCAAGAGAACCATGGAATTAGGCTTAGATTCCATTAAATCTTTTGGGTTTAAATGTTTACTTCTATAACGCCATTTCCTCTGATCATATAGACATGTATCAGTAATATAAGATATAAATAGAAGTAGTCTAGTATTTCATATATTATCATAAATGCTATTTTAATATTATTTTTATCTTTATTTTATATATATTATTTTTAATTATTTAAATTTAAATATAGTCATTTATAATTTTAATGTTATCATTTATATATTTATTATCATCGTTATAATATACCTTAGCCCCTTTCTTGTCTCCCTCGGTCTTGACCCCCAAGAGACGCCTCAACAGGAAGAAGGAGATCTCCAGCTCCGTGTAGATGTCTGGCAGCGCCCCCACAGCGCCTAGCACCTGGCCCACCATCCGGTCGGCACGACATAGTGTGGGGTCAAACTTGGTACCAACACCTGGAGAACAGATTTAAGCAATGATTATTTGGCATGTTCTGTCTGTCTGTGTGCAATCCACATTTAAATTTTTTAATATTTAAACAAAAATTTAATTGGGGAGTTTAGAGCCACTTTCAAGATTCTTTCACTTATATCACAGCTTGTCAGTTTAAGGCAGTGAGTGAGTGAATATAGAGTTTAACGTCGCTGCGGGAATTTAGGAGTTTAGGGCAGGAGGAAACCTGTAGCATTTAAACCCATAGCACTGAATGTTGCAGTAAAGCTGCGTGCACCGGCTAGTACTGACAGACCAAGATGATATCTGCTTTGCCACTCTACAGTGAATATGGAGTTTAACGTCACTGCGGGAATATTTCACCCATTTGCGATGAGCCACTCTACAGACAGCACATCCTATCAAAGGTAATTTTTGCGAACGTTGATACTCGACTCTCGGGATTGACAGACTTCCAGATAATTATAATTGTTACAGACGTCACTGATGATATAGGTATATTGACGAAATAAAACAATGAAACAACAACTAACCAATGAGACCTCCCGGGACCGCGTACTGGAGGTCGTTCTGCTCCGCGAACAAAGACACGATCCTCGACAGGATTGGACGACAGGTCAGCCTGCCTTCCTGGTCACGTGACACGATTCCAGGCCGAACCTCGATCTCTTGACCGACCTGTTGAAATGACGACACAAATGTATACAACGCTAAATAGTGATTCAACAATTATATTAAATATTGAAAGATATACTTCTCTTCTGGTTTTATAAGTAAAAATTCATTTTTTTTGGTTGGTGTTTACAACTGCTGTCAAAATTATTTCTCTCATATGCAACTTGGCTCAGAATTCAAATGTTCTCCCACTGAGTTATCAACCCAGGGGGTTGAGATGGAATTTTGAGTGCAACCTGATCAATAGAATGTGGTAATGTGGTGTTTGGAACTTTCTTTTGTGGCTCTGGTGCTTTTATAATAGCCATAATTTAATTTTATTAATTATCTTTATGTTCATTAAAAAAATTTTAAAAAATTAAAACTTGTTA
>JAVCKX010131269.1:0-10199 GCA_034780695.1 Lepetodrilus gordensis
ATACTCCTCTCGGAAATAAAATGTAATGCTGTTCTGTATCCTGTTCTGTTGTTCTGTTCTGTTCTCTAGGTATAGCTTCTTCCGGCAGACTCCATGTTCGCTGCTTTTAAATGAATATTAGAGGGTCGTTCGTCATATGTCGATTTCTCGGTCAAAGTTTTCGCAAATTAGCCACTCTGGGAACCTGAGTTCAAAAACGTCTCCTTCAAACGTCATAATGTCGGTGCATCAAGTGTGATGATTAGTTGCCTCTCACATCGGTTACCCTGAATGAAATAAAACCACATTGAGTTTCAGCGGTGATGGCAGCCATTGTGCACGCGACATGCAGGGTGTTTATTCAGAGAATATTCTACTTGGATTTCGGATAGGATACCCGGATGTGAAAACCAGACTGACGCCAAACTGATACACTTTACAGAGGCAGACGATGCATTTCTACATGTATGGCTATCTTAGTTTCTAAGACATGCACGCACCCACGCCCATGCACATGCACACACACACACACACACACACACACACACACATACACACACACACACACTCAGAGGGTACGATCAAGTGCATGTTTAAATAAATGGGGGGAAAAATGGAAACTTGTATAATATACTTTCCAATGAGACAATTATTTAATTGTGATTCAATTTACGTGTAAATATAAATGCATTTTTAAATATATATTTGTAATCCATACAATATATAGCATATCCCTCCCAATCATACAGTTACTATAGCCACACTAATGGTTCTTGTAGAATATTGCATTCCTGTCTACAGAGGAAGCAATGGTCTACGGTAGATGGTCGTTCAGATCTGCTATTTATCTGCGTATATACTGCGACTGATTTCGACTTCAGCCTTTAATCTCTCAAATAGAACTCCTCAACTCAATCCCCCAGTCAATACCACGACGACGTGCCACCGTGAGTAGAATATCGCCATCACTTGCTCAACATCTCGACGACCAGTCTTCATATCGGGATTCTTCGGCGTTCATCGAACAATGGTCGGCTACGTCTCGTGCGGTTGAACCCAATCAGCGAGACAAAAAAAATCACCCTTGAAGTTAATAGAGTAGAAATTTAGTTCGTAATTCGGGTTAGTATTTCAGACATGCGCAGTGGCGGTTTAAGGAACACGTGCGGGAGCGCACCGCCGGTTAGTTTAAAATGTCGGCACCGAGAAAACGGGTGATGATTTTTAGTCAATAATTTTACCTCACGTGCATGGTGTGTAACACACTCGGCGTCCGCTGATGAACTGACGGCGACTTTCAACTGACGGTTCAACAATAGCCCAAGTCTTTTGGTCGTCAGTTTCCTATGCGTTTTCCGAAACAAAATAAATTGAGAGCGCACGTGTGTCATTTTCAAAGGAAAACTTTACGCTTCGTCACTGCATTATTTCGCGTGAGTAATCCGGGTATGATTTATCCGTGTTTATCACCATTCTGATTTCTGTACCAGCCCGGATGATGCATATGTAACATTGCAGCGCAGGTATTGTTAGAATATGACTGTGGTCATGCGAATAAGGAGATAGACGTTGCATACTGGCGGGAGAGAGACAGAGAGAGAGAGAGAGAGAGAGAGAGAGAGAGAGAGAGAGACCTAGAAAAAAAAGATGACGATGTCAGCGAAAACTCTGTGCATCTCGGATGTACCCTGATGAAGAGGATATTAAATTTGCATGCTGAATTATGTTGGTATTGTTTATTTTAGTGGCCTAATTGTTAGCAGCAGACATGTTCAATAAATGCAAAAATACACTATTCTTTTTCTTCTTTTTGTCTTCTTCTTCTTATCAATATACCAATTATGCATACATATGACGAACTGGTTTGTATGGCTGTTATTGCATATACAGTACAATGTAGATCGCTGTCTGTAACATACTACCGGTATGCGTAGAAACCAAAACATCAACACTACGCCAACAGCAATCTACTGGGATTTGGGTCCATTTTTACGAAAACTTAAAGCTAACCTGTATAATTTATAAATTGGAAAAGAAAACACGGGCTCTATTTAAAATACCACTACTATATAGTTAGTGTATATCTTTCTTGGTAATCTCTCCATGTTTTTGATAATCCAGCGCGATGTTGCAGTATGGAGTAAGTATACCAACCCGTGTGCGGCAGAACTGTGTTTCAATGCTCTCAGAACTGTGTTCCAGTGCCACCAGAACTGACTCCAGACTGGTTCTGGTCGACTGTCACGCGAACCTACAGCATCGACTCATTGTCATCGCCTGCACGTAGCTACTTGCTCATCCACGCACGCACACACAAAAAAACGCGAATTATAACGAGTGGATTTCATCGGCGTTGTATCATTACAAGATTTATTCGTCCTTAATTACGATATTGGATCACAAGAGCCAGAACGCCCACTTGTTTTATCATGTTTAGACTACTCATCAATTCACTGTTTCGGATCTTTTTTCCTGCACGACTTTTTACGTAAAATGCCACCCTTTTTATGTGTTTCTTCCAGTGATGTGTTCTATTCTACATGATGCATTGAGCGTGGATTTTGTTGGCCTAGTTTATAATCCGGAACTGATAAACACAAACGATATTCTTGCCTCCAGTAAAATGACATTTAGAATTAACTAACCGAGAGAATTCAATTTCTGAAAATACGGAATTAAAAAGCGAATTAGAGATGGATGAAACTAGCTACGTCGTCGTTGGATTTCGTTCCAGGTGCAAGCCCGTTCCAAATTATCGACATTTCCATCCGGTTGCTGGCTTCAGGGGCGAAATTCGTGTTTTTATTTGGCTACAAATGATCGCGAACTGTTCCAATTAAAGTAAGAGGGAGAAAGACAGATCAAAAGTTTCCACGCTGATCTCATGTCTGCCCTAGTGCTCTAAAGTTAATTGTCCCGCCGTTCTGGTCTTATAATACCCGGTCTTCGACGGAATCACGCAAAACGACGTTAAAATGGCAATCCGCTAATGACGATGAAGAGACGAGTCCGTCCTTTGTATGTTATTCTCACTCGAAGATTCTCTCCAGGCTGTATGTGTTCTACCATTAATTGATCCAACCAAAACTCTGGTGCTCCAACGCGAAACGGGAAGAGTTGTAATAATGGTGCTAATATATTCAAGCTTTAGGCAGCTTGTAAATAATAAAAAACAAACGCGTCTGATGTTCGAAGCAGATCGCTGCATCGCTTATCTGCATCTTCTAAACCGAGTATGCCATTATAAATTATGCAACATAAGTTGAAATAGCAATTTCCTTTCGATACGTATCTCATTTGCATATTATTGTTGACACGAAATAGTGTGTCAGTGTGTTATATCAGTGGCACAATCTATGTGCACTTTGGGATAGCATCATCAATTCTGCAACAGTTTAACAGATGGATTCCATGTGGACGAATGTTGTATCGGTTGTCATAGAGTCTTATTGTATACCGGTTAGATTGTTTTCCGACTTATATATTCTATAATACTAGGTCTATTTGCAACATTGAATGGAAAGGATATATTAAAGAGTATTACATATTCAAGCATTAGAATATTGTTTCCAAATTCTAAAGATCAACTGCGATTTGACTAACTTAAACGAATTACATGAGTCGAGAAAGAAGTTGGTTAGATGTTTGTCAGGAAACTATAGAAACAGGGTGGTAAAAACGTAACACAAAACTGGTATCAAATAAAAAATAATAAAACAAAACTGTTTGGTAATGGTACAATAAACTGAAGTAAATACACATATGCATATATACAATTTGGGATTAAACTTTATATTAAAAAAAAGCCTCAATAATATATGCATTAGTCTTCTGATCATCCGTATAGTTATCTATTTGGACCACGATTGTTTCATCCTACACTAATGGAGTCATCTAAAAATGTACACCTATAATTGGATTTATAAACTAATATCATTACTGGTCAGAATATTTCCCCAAGTAATGGGCCAGGTTACTATTATTGGTAGTGTCAATACTTCAGAGCAAAGGTTACAGTTGAAATACCATTAAGTAGAAGCATGTTACGACTATACGTACGTTTACCATTATGTTCAGTTCTTGCCTTGTTCGCAACAAAACGAGGTTGCATTATCTCAATGGTTTATGCCAAAGGTTGTCTATATTTATATAAATCGATACCTTTTTTTCCCCGATGGCGACAATCATGAATGTCATGTCAAATGCTTTCTAGTAGTAGAACTAAATCATAATAGATCAATCGTTTCAATATATCTACTCCAAACGTAGTCTTGCGTGCTACGCATGCGCATCAGTGCGTTCAAGCACGACGAAATCAATTTCTGGTTTGACGGGATAGCATATCACATCATCGGCGAACGCACAATCAGGATTGTCAATGGCCGCATGTGCAAGGACCGACGCTCGATGCTTTTAACCTTTGTTGTAAAAGTCCCTCGCATGGTGAATTCACAACTACAGCAGTAGATTTGTCGTATTTGTCGTGACTAACAATTGCTTTCAATAGTTATCGATTATTAATACTTTGCGATGTACGCAGATATAATTCGAGCAAAGCTTATACATATGGACTTCTTTCTCTTCTGTATTTTTTCCATCACCTGTCCTTATGACCATTGTGCGAATTAATATTGATCATTAATGCTGGAAAAAAAACATATTTATTTCAGTAAAATGATAAATAGGTCAACGATGATAAATTTAATTCAATTTAACTAATCAAGTGTCGTATTTGATAATTGTGCACTTGATACCACGATACAAAACTTGATGCAGTTATACTAACCAATTTTATTATTATCAATGATATATAATTGTTTTTTATCAACAGTACATTCTGTCACGTTGAACTTTCCTATGCATATTAATTAGTAGATTGCAATTGGCCTCATCAAATTGGGTACCAAAATATATACTAACCGTTGATTGGTTGTAAATTCCGCTGACCTGAATATGTAAACTGGTTTCAAAATCACGTGAACTGGTTTCCGAATAATTGAAATTACGTTGAAATTATCATTATAGATTTTCGAAGAGTTATCTACCAAATTCTGCTGATAAAACAACTTCGTTTTCTTCGATAATGTTAATTTCCAGACATATGGTTTTCACATAAGTGCCATACAGTAATGCATTAGTTCGACTCAGCAGAAAATAGTTAAATATTGTGAGGAAATATTGACCAACACAGTAGGCTATGTCTGGGTTCAATATCTCACACTGAGTAGACATCGTAAGCGTCATTCTACACGACGGCGGAAGTATATAATACGGACAAGTGGACATGCTGGCTAACAATGCGGTCGCATTCTTTGTATTGGCTAAAACGCGTATGTATATATCAATAGTATTAGTTTACAACTGAAGAGGTATTCGATTTCAAAAGACCTTGAAAAGGGTTATTTTTCACAATTGCACTTTGAATTGTGTCGACAAAACGTGTTATAGTTTCATGAATAATATTGTGTTATAGTGTTATAGTGTCATCAATTTAAGCAAGCAAGCAATTTGTTATATTTTGATATGGTAATTGATTAAAATAGATTTTTTTTTGCAGTTTATATCAATGACAGGAAGAGGTTTGTCAGAAACAATAAATCTATTTATTAATTCAACGCAGTTTACGTTTAGAAAATTAATGTTAAAGTTGAAAGTATAATTATTATAATTTTCTTATTTTTAAATTCAATATTCTACATGTACTAGTTAACTAATTTACATGAGTGTGGTTAATTGTGACCGTTCATGTGATTGCCTGGAAGTGGTTTAAAACGTATGTAATTAATTTCAACACATTTCTGTGTGTGAAATTAGTTGACAGTATAATCATAGCTTGTTATAATTTTTTCAAAATGAATACTAGTATATTAATTTACAGGAGTTCCCACAGTTTTATTATTGTCTGGAAGATATGTATATATAATTATTTCAGAGATTAACATAACATCAACCTTGAAAATACCATACTAGTTTCTCATTTCCAAAATTAATAAAAAAAACTTTTTTAATAATTTCTTTATTTTTCACAATTAATACATTGATTTACAGACTATTTTATCATTTTCAAAACAACATTTATTTTGTTTATTCCCAGTATTTAAAAATCTAAAATATGGTTTCTCCAATTGAAATAAGACCAGCCCCCATCGGAGTCATTATAATGCAGCTCAGCATGACTTCTGCGCCGTTACGTCACGATCTAGCAAATCTCGTTTGATACAGAGATTATGGACTGTGCTATATAGCCCCTTTCCGTGCTAGTAACTACTTTTGTGCTTCAGTTGATCGTGTGCAGTATCCCAGGAATATATTAAGGACAATGGCGCATTTTTAAATATTAAGAACTTGCCATTCTTAGATTAAACAGGTGAGACATTTACTTGTAGTTCTATACGCCGGATTATTTCGGTCAGTAGATAAAATGCATATTTAACTTAGCCTGGGATATGACAACGATGGGCTTCAGACATGACATTGTGTAGATTAAAGACGGGCTTGCTAGGTAATCAGCTGGAGGACACCGCTAGGTGATAGGATAGTGACTAACATTGAAGTCATTCTGAAATAACGTTTGTATCGTAAATGTGGAAAATGTAAACTCATTACTTACAAATAATAGAATGATGACGAACATAATAATATGCAGGAACAATATGAGAGAGGGATTTGGCGCTCCTTCGTTGATGCGCTTTCTGATGGCGGTGACATCTATAAGGGTCTTATGCTGTCATTATATTACCTAATAATATGTATTATACTATTCTATCAAGCTTGTATTTTTGCAATGCATTAAAAGAATGAACGTTTGTTAATATAAATAATTTGGAAACATAAAAAAAAAAATTCAAGCAGCCATGTGTCTCTGAGATGATCAGCTCCACACATATATAAAGACAGTTTGTAGTTCTATATTATAATGAACGCCTGACATTATTGCAATTTTGTTGCTGGAGAATGGTATATTTTTGGGGTCTGAACACAAAACAAATCATGGTTGAGTGGTCTATGTATAAATCGTATGGTTGTTGTCCTTTGGTTCATTAATATGTACCATCCGTTGATAGCGGGTGCTACCGTAACACGTAACAGTTGCATGTGTTCCTCCTAAAAACGCCCCAAAACATTGTTGCCGCATGATTTATCGTAAAGGACAGAACACCAGATATCCGCTCATGCATGATACAGATATAGGCACCATCTGCTTATTAGTGTGTGTTGATGAACAATGCCGTGGTGAAGTATATGTGTAAGTATAGTTGTCCAATCCCTCTGGTAATATGGTATATCTAACAATGGAATGAGCTCTTACAACATTTACGATTGTCAGAATAGTATTAGAGTTGAAGATAGACGAGACAGATAGAAAGAGAGGGAAAGAGAGAGAAATAACTAAGAGACAGAAGAGACAGAGAAAGAGAGAGAAGAGCGTGAGAGAGACAGACAGACAGACACACAGACAGGCACACAGACAAGCACACAGACAGACACACAGACACTGACACATACAGACAGACACACACACAGACACACACATACAGACACACAGACAGGCACACACACACACAGACACACACACATACACACACACAGACATGCACACATACAGACACACATACACATACACAGACACACAGACAGGCACACAGACAGACATACACAGACAGACAGACACACATACAGACACACAGACACACACATACAGGCACACAGACATGCACACAGACATAAACACAGACATAAACACAGACACACACAGACAGGCACACAGACAGGCACACATACATACACACAGACAGGCACACAGACAGACAGACACACACACATACACACACATACAGACACACAGACAGGCACATAGACAGACACACATACATACATACACAGACAGACACACAGACAGGCACACAGACAGACACACACACACAAACACACAGACAGACACACAGACACACACAGATAGACAGACAACAGACACTCACAGGCAGGCACACAGACAGACACACACAGACACACACATACAGGCACACATACACACACACAGACACACACATATACAGACACACAGACACACACAGACAGGCACACAGACAGACATACACAGACAGACACACAGACACACACAGACAGACAGACACACAGACAGACACACACAGACACACAGACAGAAACACAGACACACACAGACACACACACAGACAGACACACAGACACACACAGACAGGTACACATACAGACACACACAGACAGGCACACACACAGACACACACAGAGAGGCACACAGACAGGCACACAGACAGGCACACAGACATGCACACAGACATGCACAGACAGGCACACAGACACACACAGACAGGCACACAGACAGACACACACAGACAGGCACACAGACACACAGACAGGCACACAGTCAGGCACACAGACATGCACACAGACACACACAGACAGGCACACAGACACACACAGACAGGCACACAGACATACACAGACAGGCAAACAGATATGCACACAGACAGACACACACAGACACGCACAGACACGCACAGACAGGCACACAGACACACACACAGACAGGCACACAGACAGACACACAGACAGACACACACGGACACACACAGACAGGCACACAGACAGACACACACAGACAGGCACACAGACAGGCACACAGATAGGCACACAAACAGCCAGCCAGACAAACAGACAGACAGACAGACGGGCAGTCAGGCAGGCAGACAGACAGACAGACAGACATGGCATGTATACATACATGCATACAGACAAACAAACAGGCAGATATAATAACAAACCAAATCCCTGTCTCGGTATCTGTATTATACGACATGGATTACAGCCAGCCAGCTGAGAAAATAAACAACTGATACATACGAACAAAAAGTACCAATTCTTATAATCCATACCCAGTGCATTTGCTCTCTCTACATACACACAACGACACCTATTTTAGGTATTTCAATACACGACAATGGCCTACCCGGGGATACACGGGTACCCTGTTGGGTATATTATGTACCTGTAATTGTGGCTTTTCTCGCACAGTTAACTAGCTGTATTTAAGCTAAATTCTTCCCTCTCCTAATCCAACAGTAACCGCTGTCAGCATGTTCGGGTAGTTACAATGATAATCAGCCGACGGGTTGCTTTGTCGACATTTAATCAACTTCAAATTTTGAGTCATCTCATGACCTCAAGCGACCTTTGAGTGCTTACTGTTGAATACATTAAACAGGAAACCAGTATTATAAGCGTGAAATAGCTTCCAGGATTTAATGAGACATTAGAAGGCATAACAGGTAACGAGTTGTGAAGTTCAATTCGTATTCAGTTTAGAAATATGTCAATGTTGTCGAAAGAAATTAAGTATGTGTAGGTGTGTCTCTTCTGATATTTAAATTACAAAGAATTCGAAAATTTGCACTTGAATGTGTTTATGTACAGCGTGGATATATATACTGTAGTATCCATGCCGGTGGCATACAGATCATACATGTACTTAACATTATGCAAACTAAGGATATTCTGTTACCTGAAATCCGTTGTTCAAAACATCTGTAGCTTACCACTATTGTAGCGCTACCAGTGCTGGAACAACGGGGGTCTGTTCATGAGTACGCCTCATAAAAGACAGACCAACAACGTAGTCTCCATAGGTCTCCATAGGTGTCCCTAGGTGTCCATGGGTGTCCATGGGTCTCCATGCTGAACAGTCAGTGTATTATGACGTTGTGGACTTTTGTCAATATTAACATAATCCCATCGTTAATGCTAAAATGTATATAACTGTTGACGGTTGATTTTCATTACTTCGATGGAAATGGAAACACCCCGTCTTTAATACCACATCCAATCCATTCAGTCAGTCATCCACCAACTTACCGCCACCATCAACCAGTGATCATCTTACTAGCGCACATATACATATGAACATAATGCATTAGCCTACCACATGTAGCGTCTGAATTCATTGACGACAAAGATGGCGAAACTTCTTATCGTCAGTTCCCCCTATAGTCTACTAGGCGTATTCTTGGACAGAACTAATGAGTTGACGACATCTACGCCTTACCTTCAATGAGGGGAAATACTGGAAATGTAGAAATTGAGCTCTCCTTCATATCTTCCATGATTAATGTTCGTGAATATGTAATAATAATAATAATGTGAACATTTATATTGCGCCAAATCCATGCTTCAGAAGCGTGCTC
>JAVCKX010131280.1:0-10199 GCA_034780695.1 Lepetodrilus gordensis
ATAATAATAATAATAATAATAATAATAATGTGAGCATTAAATATTCCTCCAAATCCACGATCGAAAACATGTTCATAGTAATATATTATACTTATTATTATTATTATTATTATTATTCCGCTCAATGGATCAATGTGCACTCATTTCACCTTCTCAACGCCCTGTAAATTATACAACCCAAACTGTCGCTAGAAGGTTTACATTACATTACATTCCATCTCATCCTAACGGGTACCCATTCACATTTATATGATTGCTTAGCACCAGTTAATGCTACAGCGTTATATTGCCTTTTTTAATGCATAGTTTCTTGTCAGGAACAATTCAAACTAGTGTATCTACTATTTTGAAACACCAAGATTTAACGGTGCCCAATATATTTCCTTTTTGTAATGACCCACCGTGAACCATGCTCTTAGCCAATCAAATAACTTCTCATCGAATCTTTCTCCGCGAATCCTAACAAATGTGTCATAGCAAAAGATACTTTTTAATAAGTAGCATTGCGTAACACCCAATTATTATTGTCCAAGCGTATTGTCAATACATTTCATAGCACACCTACATTAGTATGACATAACAGTTGATTTCATTGATTGACATAACAGGCGATTTCATTGGTTGTTTGGTTACCACGTGATATCGATGCTGCCAGAGTCGTCTTATTCAACGCACGTACTTATGATTGCAAGTAGGGCACGGATTTCATACTTCAAAACTTGTAAATTGAATGCGTTGGCCTGTTGCGCTTACTAAGCATCAAACACGTTTATGCATCATGGCCTTGTTCCTTAGGAGACAATTAGTCAGTATTTAACAAGCCATCACTTTTCTTTTGAACTTGAAGAAACAATTAAAGCCCCATTGTAAAAATACCACCTAAAGCAGTTTTACAAAGGAAGTTCAATTATTGCCAACAAATTACTTAACAACTGTATTAATATTAGTTTGGTTTCGTCTATTTTTTTTCAACATCAAAGCAAATCGATGTGAGTGGGTACTTTAAGTTGGACGACCTTTCTTTGCGGTTTGTGTGTTTTCTAGCAAATTTCAACGTTAGACAATTTTCTTTTCAAGCAGATTGTGACGATGAAGTATTAATGATTACAATAAAATACAATTTAATGTTCAGAATTAGTGGTGCATATATTATAGTTCATAGAGAGAATTCATTGCAACTATTATACGATATCCCTAGTTCTCAAGTAAATACCTTGCACTAATAATAACATAGCTAACATGGAATAGATTTGTTATATTGGTCTTGGCCCTCTAAAATTATTCTATTAGCTCAAGCAACTAAACTATATCTATGCACGCATTAAGACATAGATTGAGCCCTATCTAACTTTGATGTTTTATTCAGACTGCTCAGATTGCCTTAGAAAGATTGGCCTTGGCGATTTCAGGTAACTATCCCATCAATAGTGATAAACGAGCTCGGGACATAATGGGTCGTGAAAACCCTGATTAGAAAAATCATATTACCATTCGTGCTTCCTTCAGTACGAAACCCGAATAACCTTTGCCATTGCGTGGTTCTGTAACCCTCTCCCTGCTGGATTAGGCACATGCACTACTCTTTAGGGCATCTCCGTTTGCCTCCAGCATGGAGATGGTTAACAAGGATGCGTATTTTCATTCAGAAGATCCTCATTTGATATTCCGAATGAATATCAATGCGTATTGCACCAACCGTTACGAAGAAATATATCAGTATCAAACACATTATGATCATGGCTATAATTGTCTTCAATCTGATATATTGATCGTGACCACTGAATGCATTATAATAAACATGAGTAAATTTATTCATGATCAGTTTATCCGCATGAGCAATCAGTGGCATTTTAATTGCCTTTCTTCGGGGATATATCGAAATTGACCTTTTCACTAAAAATAGAAACACGTAATACCAAGATGTGATTTATTTTTCAGACAGTTAAAATGCCGCACAGATATCGTATAAAAGGTTATCTGTATTATTCCAATATAAAAAGACGAACATCGATTTTATAAAAGTTATATGGCTTACTAAAATAACCCTTAGGGAAATCTGACGGTCTAACGTTGTCTGGTATATTAGCATGTTTGTTTTGACACGGTCCCTCTTGTGTATTAAAACTGCCAAATCTAATGAATTGCAATCTGGTTACGACTATCAAAGTGACGTGCCTCGTTTAGCAAAGAAAGGTCTTTCCTATTGGAATAAATAGTCAATTTGATCTTCAGGAAGTAAAGAAAGCATCAACCAAATAAATATACCAATGTCCGGGACATCCGTCAACGAAGCTTTCGTATCCACTAGAATGCCATGGTGTCTTACTCCAGCTTGTAGTGATCAGCGAGAAATACAGACACCTTGCAAAACGTACTTTTTTTACGGACTTCACAGCCACCGTTGATAATGATAAACTGTGCTATGCCCCCTAAGATCGTACTACCAATGTTATACTTCGTGGATCTGGACCCAAATCACTGATAATAATGGAAATCGTGGAATCGAAATCTTGATGATATATATATATATGAACTGTCTTCGTCTTAATCAATGATGTTAACATTGACCGTGTCAAAGCTAATCTTCGTAATGATTGATCGAAATTTGATATATAGTTCAATAATTTATAACGGAATTTTAATACAACAAATCTTCATCGAGTTCAAACGAGGTTTGTTTTACAAAGTCCTGAATAATTAACGATTATCCGCCTTAGGTTATTGCTGCATTATGCTCGCTAAACCTCGGTACCCGCAACAATAATGCTTTCGTAATAAAAGCATCCGTAAATCCATTCAGTCATCATCATATAGTTCAATAATTATCATCAATAATTTTACTATTATTTTTACCATTAATCGCAGCCATTAACAGCACAAACCGGACACAGATTCTTAACAAACACGAGTGGGTTAGGTTAAGGTCACAGCGAAAGTGAAGTGATTCTCAGAAGAAGCCATCATTTTTCTGCTTGATCGGGTGACAATGCAAGCAAGAGATCCAATCTCCCCGAATGTCTTTATGAGCGGTTAAATTAAATCATGCGGAAATGTGTGAATGCCGTTGAAACAACAACTCCGCGTTTATCTGGGTAGTGACTTATCTGAGTGTTTTGTTTTATGGAAGAATACTTTCATATTTATGATTTTTTTTTATCTGAAACTATCAGTAAGGTTTATTTCTATGCGCATATAATAAAGACATGAATAAAACATATAACAATAGACTGCAGTATTAAAAGTAGTATACTAACTTAAACTTGCAAGATCATCTTTAAAATACAATATTGTATATTTTCTAAATATAGTTATTGTTTGTTCTAAATATAGACTGATCCGCTTTTTTTTCCCGCGGACGACCATTTTATCGTGAATGCAATATTAGTAAAAAAGAAATCTGAAAACAATAATGCAGTATTTGTCGAGAACAAATCATAATGTGGAATGACACCGGTTTTGTTTTCCCTTTGACCTATGCAAAGATTATCTTGCAACTTCAAAACACGTTGCGTTTTATTTAAACTTCAAAGTCAGCACTATATCTACTGCAAATTTAATTACATCAACATTGTAGTTTCCCTGTATAGCTGGAAATAAAAGTAAGTCTGAAGCTTTGGTCTGTTTCATCTTCTGACATCTATTTGAAGCATTTGCCTATAGAATCTTGGACGGAATGTAAAGACCTTTTCCCGCGGTTCATTGGACACCACGACTGCTAATATTAATCAATATTAATAAGGTTATGTCCGTTTGGGGTTTGTATGTCCTATCATTGATGCTGCTCAGCTGATGTACACGTCTTCAGATAAGTGCGGAAAGTTGAATAGGAATTGGTCAGTTTTGTTGCCGTATCCGCACTGATATAGGAGACTGTGTTTGAATTATACAAGACTGAGATAAGGTTTATTATGGATGCAGTGTTTGCTTAATTTATTCTTAGGTTGTCCCTGGTTATCAGTCAAATGCAATTGAATTTTTAGTAAACTGTTGCTAGTACGAGCCATGGATAAACAGTTTTCTGGGTTTTTTTTAAATTGGGATATAATCCATTTAATTCAAGATTATTTCACTTGTAAGACAAGGATAAATGTTGCAGTAAACCTGCGCGCACCAGCTGGTACTAGCATACCAAGGATGGTACGTTCTGCATTGGCACAGTGTAGACAGCGCATCCTATTTCATTCTTTACGAACGACCTGTCCGCTTTAATATGAATGTATGCCTGCACCTCTAAAACATATGTCCAGTATATTCTTTAACATACGCCACTGAACACGATTTATCCATAGTCAGGGACATATAGCGTAAGATAGCAATCTGGGTTTCAAACCGAAAATAGTTACTATACATTATCAGGGACATAGCGTACGCGATAGCAGTCACTGAACCTGGATTTAAAACCCGATAAGGTTATCAACCATGGTCAAAGACCTAGTGTATGAAAGATCAAGCCCCAAGTCTGGGTATCAGGCATGATGTAGTGGCATCAGTCCTATGCTGTGACCGAGCTGTAATGCTTTTAAGCCGACCAGCTGAATGTCCCCCAAGAGAATCCTTAACAGCGGCTGGCCTCTGGTAGCCTATGTGGGATTAATCACTGCTTTCTAGCATATCAGATGATGGCCATCAGATATCCAGATAGGCTCTGGAAGAATGATCGCTTAATAATTAATATTGATAGGCTGGAGAATGTTGATACAAGGGCTCTGGGAGTTTATGGCCAGGATTCAAGACGATCAGCTAACGGTACATTAATTCATTAATTTTTAAAGAATATCTCGAAATAATTACTGTGTAAACTTAACGAAGATAGACGAGTGTGATAGACGATGCTCCTACTGGTCTTGGCAAGCGGGGTGTTCCTGGTTCAGTCGGTAGAGCGTTGGACTCATAATCCAGAGACTCGGGTTCGAATTCCAGGATCGGCATTATTCTGTTTCAATAGTGTACATGTGTTTTAATTATATTATGAATATATATACTAGTATATATATAAAAGAGACTTTAATATTTTGTAAATTGGTATGAATTAAACTAAAGAATTCTGGTTTCTATTGAAGTAGAAAAACTTAGGTGACTGTCATGTAACGTACCAATGAAATTATTTTCTGGTACTATTTTGCATCATATGAAATAAATACTGCATTCACGTCATTTCTTATATCTGTTACTTTATAAAGGACAAGCTACTATATATTACTCTGCGAAATTTCTAAAACTTTCCTGTCTTATGTTACAGTACAAATTTGGAGAGAAAATACTGTCTCGTTAAACGAATTTAACGAAAAGCTCGCCTACGTTAAAATATGTAAATGACGTTCGTAGCTGTACTGCTCGGAGACGTTTTACGTCAAGCAGATATTTCTGACAGCCATTCCGATGAAGGGATCGATGATCTATCTAAAACATCTCGTGATATCTGTTACACTGAAGCCATATAAGTTCGACAGCTTCGCAATAATACGATTACATAACTCTCACGAATCCAAGCCAGAGGTTAGGAACACACGATACGCCAAAGTCGAAAAAAATAGGGATGGAAAAATGGCGTGATTTCACAATAAATCCAACAGATTTAAACCCAGTTTTCAAACATCTGACAGAAATCGGTATCGATTCCTAAGAAATGTGTCCCTGTAGATTATCTGTTCGGCATTTGAAACCAAAAAAATACGATTTAATGTGATTAGATACCACGTTCTTTTTATTCAACTTGCTCGTAACGTCGGATGCTGCAGAAAGTTGATACGTGTGATTCCTGTGATTATTTGGTATAAGCAGAATGAAGTGATTATTTAGTATACACAAAATGAAGTGATTATTTAATACACGCAGAATGAAGTGATTATTTAGTATACGCAGAGTGAAATAATTATTTAATATACGCAGAATGAAGTGATTATTTAGTATACGCAGAATGAAGTGATTATTTAGTATACACAAAATGAAGTGATTATTTAATACACGCAGAATGAAGTGATTATTTAGTATACGCAGAGTGAAATAATTATTTAATATACGCAGAATGAAGTGATTATTTAGTATACGCAGAATGAAGTGATTATTTAGTATACGCAGAGTGAAGTGATTATTTAATACTATTATGCGCAGAATGAAGAGTTATTGAGTACCGAACGGATATTGGTCACATGTACAATTATTTCATCAGATGTGCCTCATAATAATGCAAAAGGTATCTAATATGATCGTAGCTAAAGTGGCATTAGAAAGTGACTCAGTAACTTAAGGCTGACAATTAATAATAGTGAAGCATAATTCACAGCTGATACACATACTATACGGTAGATGCTCTGTATTCTGTATATCGTCTTACATCTTGACATATAGTAATAATAATAATAATAATAATGACACTTATAACGCGCTAAACTCCACACCGATAAGGTATGTGCTCAAAGCGCTTACAAACAAGAACTAAAGCTTAGACATATCGGCGAAAAGGAAAAGTTTTAAGTTGAGCTTCAAAAGTTGGGAGTGAAGGTGCAAGTCTAACTTCAAGGAGAAGAGAGTTCCAGTGGGGAAGCGGTACAGAAAGTGAAAGTTTTACAGCCAAATGATTTTGATTTCCACGATGGCACTGTTAGGCTAGTGTTAGCTGATGTTGGTTGCTGGATGGACGTGTCCTAGAAGGGACATAAAGCTGCAGTAGCTCTGACAGATATGCTGGAGCCATGTCATGAACACACTGATACACCAAGGAAAGAAGTTTAAAGTCAACCCTTTCCTGCACACGTAGCCAATGACTGTAGTGAGTTGAGAACAGGTTTTATGGTCTTTTCACCTGGATTTAGCAATGATACGAGCCGCTGAGTTTTGGAGCCGCTGTAATTTGTAGATGTTCTCAGTGGATATGCCAGACAGCAAGCTGTTGCAGTAGTCCAGTCTGGACAATACAAGAGTTCTCATAAACGTTGCTGTAGCTTGGCAAGTTAGTCTGTGTCACACCTGGTTCTCACGCGAATACTCCTATTCAAAATATACCCCTAGACAGTTAAGCAAGTCTAGATTACTGGAGAACAAGGTAAAGAATTTCAGTGGCTCCTTTCATATAAATATAATACCAATATATATTATTGATTTACTTTAACCCTCCGAGACTATTGATAGTCTACTTGGCAAGTGAGAAGATGGCAGATGCTGCTCACATTCCGCAAGTGGGAATAGCACTAGTAGAAGCTCTGTATTCCACTACTTATTCTGTATATAATTCTACATCTTGACATGTACAGTGAGTGAGTGAGTGAATATAGAGTTTAACGTCGCTGCGGGAGACATGTACAGTAGACGCGCTCTATTATGTATACAATTTTACAATCTTGACACATATTGCTATTATAGCAAGGGTATATAAATCAACCGGAATGTCTTAACATTTCTACATGCATTACGCAGTTCATCTGACCAGCTGGTTTAAGTCACGTTAGTTATCCTCAAGGAAATCTCCAAAGAAATATTTGGATACACGTCCCTAGACAACTTTGGTTTACGTCAATCCTAATGCCGGGAGCTTTCTGGCACTTTGCAGCAAATTCTCTTTTCTCAAACAACATTTCCCGTCTGCTATGAAACACGTATTCCTTTCTAACAAAGACTGCACCACAGACTGAACGGTATCGTTTATCGAAGCTCTCTTAGCCGCTAATATAAGGATCCATATCTCTTTTTGCCGATAGCTAATACATTGCTAAGAGAGTGCTTCATGGTCCCTTAGCGGCTAAGAGAGTTTCGAGAAACGATACCCAGGACACGAAGTTCATTCTCAAATATTCACTGGATAGTGACATAGAGAACATACAATACAATACAAAGAAATAGTTCTATATTTTATACAGCCATTTATTAGAACGTACGAGAGTTGTAAAGCGTTGGATTATATGTAGAAGCAGTCTGATCGTTCTGCGGAACAGCTACAATCCAGGCTATCATTTCTCGAAGCTCTCATATCTACTGTATACGAGACCATAAGGATTCTCGTAGCCATCTCTAATGCATGGTGATCGTGGACTTACGAGAGTACTATGGTCTCATAATGGATATGAGAGCTTTGAGAAATGATACCCTGGGTATCCTTTCACAAAGCTCTCCTTTCCGCTGGGAGACCATAGCGCTCCTTTTGCAGTGTATTAGCTATCGGCAAAGAGAGCGTTATGATCTTAGTGGATAAGAGAGCTTCGTGAAAGGATACCCAGATTTTGAGACTAACCAAACGTGATGATTGATAGATCTGAGGTTTAAGATGGCTGCTGAGTCATTTCTGTAACCTGGTAATTCCATTTAAATAGACAATAATCCGATTTTTCAAACCTTACCAAGTACATTCGCCTTTAAATCAGTATTATTGAGGTCAAAGCGACCTATACGCTGGCCTATATATTTTATATGTAATATATTTACGAACAGACACATGGATGAACTACTCCTAGAATGTAATGTCAGATCCCATTGGCATTAAAGGCTATAGAAACCATTGGTGCGATGAACGTCGATTCCCACTTCATGTTGTAAAGTATTTAAGTTTTCAATTGGCGTATGCGGCTTCTTGCAATATTATTTCATCCGTACGGTAGTATAGGATGAAGTCTTTAACACGAATCAAGAACGATAACTGTGTTACGACAGTAGAGACAGCGCATCTGTCATGATCGAGTCAGAAGGTAACTCCTCTGAGTATCGGTGCTCTTTCAAAATAAATATTGCAGAATAAGTTCCATTTGGTGATTTGGCAATACAATTTGATTGATTTTAATGAGTATGTTAAAATTATGAGTCTGTATTATACTCCTGTTAATCTGAAAGATATATTTATATATATACGATCTTACAGACGTTTTTATTTTTTTTAGACTACTCTGTTATTGATGATTTGAATCAGTACGTATATGTTGTCGCCTCACTGCTTGCGAACATTTTTAGAATTCAAATTAGCATCGCTTTCAAAAGATACACATCTACAAGTAAGTATGTTAGTCCTCAGTCTAGGGATACTAATTTCAGGACACTCATTGACAGGGTATACTTATATGTGCTGTGGCGTCTGCTAGATAACCACGTCTTTCCTAACTATTCCTACATTGGTTGAGAGATACCGCAGTGTTCCTATCATCAGGTGGTCGCATGAGACCTAATTTACTTGTAGACCATGGCATGCAGACTACCGTAGTTTCCCTATTAATTCGAACATATGATTATAAAAATAATAATATTGCTAAGTAGTATTACTAGTAACAACTATTACTGCTGCTGCTACTACTACTACTACTACTACTACTACTACTACTACTACTGATGCTGCTACTGCTCTACTACTACTACCGGTCCTACTGTTTTACAACTACTACTATTACTACTACTACTACTACTTCTACCACCACCACCACCATCACCACTACTACTACTAATAATAATAATAATAATAATAAGTTCACTTATTACGCGCCATCTCTACATTCGAAAACATGATCAAAGTATTACAATATCCATAATCTGTTCAATGGATAAGTGCACCCCCATTTTCTTTCTCAACTTCCTGGGTAGTAAAATATATCGTTATCATTCATATTTTTCTTTCATGCTATTGGGTGCCCATATTACCTGTTGGATGAATTAACGTTTTCAAATTTAGCCGAAGCATTATAATACTGATAATAATGTCGATATCCTTTCTCAGAAACATCATACTAATATTTCAAACATGTTCGTTGTTCCTAAATACTAGTATATGAATACCGATCATCTTCTGATTTTAGTATGTTTCTAATAATTCCAACGGATAAAACTTATTTTTATTTGTAATCTGTTCGAATTAATATAAGCATTACGGTATCGGGTCTTATCATACTTGAGCAGTATCAGAGCCAACAGGAGGCTACATCGACCAAGTCTACAGCTGATTAAATCAAGACCTTTACAAAGTCAACGAAGTAGTTGAACTTCGTAATTAATGGGCAGGGGTTCTTTTAGATCGAGTATGTCAGGAGATACTTAACGTCCTTTGCTTTAAATGAAACGGCTGGTCATTTCTGTCTAGAACGGTGAAGCAAATGGAAATAGTATTACCTGTGTACCAGACTGATTATCACCATCAGTATCATCAGCATCATCATCATCGTCGTCATCATCATCATCATCATGTGCTGGTGCTCGTACGTTTACTGCAACATTCAGTGCTACGGATGTTG
>JAVCKX010131291.1:0-20674 GCA_034780695.1 Lepetodrilus gordensis
CATGATGTAATTGTAATAATTGAATACTTTCATCCATCAAATGGTAAGAATTCTGTACACTGTAGGCAATGAGACTTGTATATGTAAACAATTATTGATCCCTGGTGAAGATCTGCTCATAAATTAACCTTCTTCTAGCCAATGACGATAGATTCCCTACCAGTATCCTATTGGTCTCCTTTTGGTATTGGTATTTCTCAAACCCTGTGGTAATCTTTACAATACGGTCCCCTATTCCACAGAATGTACAGGAGTTACAACCCTCGTAGCGCTGTGGTCGCCATGAGGAATAGGACCCCGGGGGGGGGTATGGGAGGTGGAGGGAGATTATGGGGAAGGGACAATGTCAAGCAAGTATTTACACCTGTCAAAAGGTGAACATATTCTCACCCAGGTTAGGATCTTAGACACACTTACAACATAGGTTTTGCAGCTCGGTGGCCACAGGAATGTCTTTGTCAGCCACCAGACTGTGTTTAATTTGTGCGCCCATGCTAACCTGGTCCTGTAATGTAATTCTACGAGAGATGACCCTGTGGCCACAGTGTGCTGGCTATTTCTACTATCTGCGCTATGTACAAAGTGAAAGGACCTGCCTCAGCAGTATTTACCTAGCATAGCTTAATACCAGTACACCCGGCAATATATCCAGTCTGTAAATGATACCTCAAACCTATATTCCACTTGCTAAAATTAATTTGACCAACTAACACTACCCTTAGAAACTGTATACGGCTGTTTAAAGTTAAACTTTTTCCTTGTTGATTGGTTTAGAAAGTTGATACAGTGGGCTAATTTGAAGAAATAGCGTGTACATTCGATAGATAATAATATTGCATGTTTTTTTGGATGTCAAATTAATATAATAACATGAAGAAATGTAACCATGGATACCATATTGAGAGGAGATTGTGGTTAATTTAGCAGGGAAAGGGTCAACAAATAGACCGGATTCATGACGACTGACATATAGGCTATACATTGCAAAGCTACCAGATATCTGAAGAGGGAAACAGTTTGTATAATGTTGCAGAAGAATAGAGCAGATCTCTCCAATATACACATGAAATGTCGACATTTACTAGGAACTCTCATGTAACCCGACATTCAACATCATTGCTTCGAGGTCATCAACATATTCCATCTTACTGATTCAGATTGATATATATATATATATATATATTTAAAACGTAGGAATCGGAATGGTCATGAAAAAGCATTCACTCTAAAAAAAATATTTTATACAATCACCCAGATTAGAACTACGGCAACATTTAGGTAACTTATACCAGTTTGTCACGAGAGAATTGCCGATCAAATGTGTTGTAAATCTCATTTAATGATCTGATAAGCACCAAGACAACAATAATGCAGAGTAGGCCAGTTTTAGTTAATGGGAACAACTAGAATAAAGAGAGTGTTACATGCATACCTTCTTTAGGAATCTGCGATTTAACTTTCTAGTAAGGTCGTAGATACTGAGTATGGGAAAATAGAAAGATTTAAAAAGAAAAAAAAATGCTATGTCAACATCATACCACTTATATGCTAACTCGCTCTCATTACTGGCAAACAAAGTCTAGTTTCAATAAAAGCACACTTTGGGTGTTATGCGGCCATTAAACAGGATAACAAAGTGGGAGGGTTATCTTTTATCCTGGGCAATTCCTTAAGTTGTCTATTACTCGCTATTCCTTCTGTTATGTAGGCCAAACCACACATACTGGATGCCATCACGACTCCCAGTAACACTAGTTTGGCCTGTTTTCTTGTTAGTCAGAATAGTGCCAGTTCAGCAAGGTTATTCAGTGTACCCTCACGATACAGTATAAATAGTATGTTATAAATAGAGGTCTCAGTATTTATTGTATACTTAAGACTAAAAAATTACCATCTATTGCCGCACGTGGCACTAAAATCTAATTCCAGCTTTACAGTAAAAAAAATCCCAAACAGATTTCTAATGCTACTAATACATTCTAAAGCTTGAAATAAATCTATCAACTACATATAAACTCCCAATTCAGCTACTGAAAAACATTAAAGTATTTAATCACATATTATATTTTATGACAATAAAAATATACCAGAATCTAGAAGTGGCTTTCACATAACTTACAGCTTTGACATTTACATGACCATTGATACCCATAATATTATTTACAAAGTTACCATAGTTACCAGCATTCCATTACCCCGCTAACATGTAACAATTTTGAAATACATCCTGTTTATGCAATGCTATTTTGGAAAATTGAGGTCATAGTGTAATTTGCTGACAGCTTATCAAGGTAATTACGTAACTGTAATGTATCACCTGCGTGTATGTTACGATATTGACAGAAACAGATCAGTCAGAGTTTCAAGTGCTGATTTATCACAATCACTGTTCTCTAAATAGATATCTCCCGTCATTCATGAATGAAACTGGTCGAGAAAGTTCACAAACATCAAAGCATTCAATAATTTAATTTTAATAATTTGTATCCAGACTCATCAAAAGAACACAACTTCCTACTTAAATGTACATTCTAAATGTTTTTAGAGTAAAGATGTAAGTAGAATCTTACCGAAGCAATAGACTTCCTTGTTATTGAAAAACATGTTAATTGGCTAAAGGATTGGCTGCTTCGACTTGCATCAGAATACACACAAATTATTTCTATTGATTTGTATCCTAATTCACAAAATAAAATATTGATCAATAATTAATCATATTAGAAATGTTTTAAATTACTGATATGTGCTCTGCCTAACCATTTCTTCCTTGTTATTCTAAACCACATTAATTGGCTACGAGATTGCCTCCTTCAACTTGTACCGGAGCATACAGGAGAATTGTTCTGTGCACGAGGTGAGTATACAAGGTGGGTATACGCACCAAGGCAACTCTACATCACTGCTGTTCTGCTGTATGCCATAGTTACCTATGGTATTGTTGTAAGTAAGAGAGCTCAGATGTGAGGTCACCGTGACCTCCTACAGCTGGCTACTCACCTTTCAGTTGCTTGTAGACTGTTTTCAGGGGATCTAACCAATGCTGCAATACAAAACCAACAATATCATAACCACAACCAATGAAGCAATACAAAACCAACAATATCATAACCACAACCAATGAAGCAATACAAAATCAACAATATCATAATTCATTGATCATGCTTTACTTCAATAGCATGTCTATTGTTGAAATATTATATATATTTTGAGAGTAATTATATATATTTTGAGAGTAATTATATATATTTGGAGAGTAATTATATATATTTGGAGAGTAATTATATATATTTTGATCAATGTTTAAAAGTTTACGTGGAACACTTACTCGTTGTTTTTCTGGATCCACATAGCGCAGCCCAAAGTAATCTTTCTCCACCAAACTTAGTTTCTCGCAAACTCTGTCGAACATCCATTGTCCCAGTGTGTCTTTCTGCAATGTAATAAACATAATAATAATAATAATTATGATAATAAAAACTATAACAACAACAATAATAACAATTATACAGCCCACAAATATGCAGGCAATATGTGGCTAAAATATGAATTACGGTATGAATAAAAATGTATTCATTACAATTATCTTTATACTTATTTCTTCGGTAAGTATCGAAACAGAAATAATGTTTTGGATAGTAGGATAATACATCTAATACATCAAAATAACCTGATAAATAATATGATTGGTTGCAGTAACATTTCAGACACAAGACCAACTTTCCAGCATCTAGCACTGTATGAACAAGGCATGAACAGAGTTCAAGATTGCGATCTTACCAATCATTTGTCTGCTAAACCATGATCTAGGATTGAGAATTGCGCAATCAGTTGAATATGCTGACTAGATATTATGGATTTTCACCATGTTTTCAAGCCAAGCATGAATGAATTAACTGTGCAAGAAATGAAGGTCTGTCATTACAATGATTTTCATTTTATATGTACCTTAGAAATTTGTAAGAAAGAAAATGGAGTTATACAAAGGTTTAACATGAAGCAGATATTTTCTTTTGAAGAATTATTAGATGTTCACTGAGGCATGGTGTGAAGAGGTTCACAGATGTCAAACACACAGTTTGCATTGTCTCAAAAACAGGCTGTGAAAGTCTTAAAGATTTGTCCATGCAAGTAATATATTCTAATTCAGCTCTCCATTTCATCCAGGCATAAAAGGAATCTGATAACAACCTTGCTTGTTCCGACATAAAACTGCAGGAGAGATAAAACGGTTCAGTTTGCCGACATGACATTGCAATGTCGACATCGACGGGACTGAGAACCACTGATGTCACGCACGAAACAAAACATGTGTATTATCTGTGGGTCAAACCGAACACCGAACTTAAAATGTTTTGCCTCATATAATAGATCATGGGTCTTTAGTGCTTCGTGTTGACAAAATATAAGGTTATTTGCCTTTATTATTCCTTTCATCATACAAAAGCATGTAAAATATCCACAGGCATGTCCAAGGTTTCAAGTCATACAATGAATTTGCATATCATGATATTGCATATCCTGCTTGCTAATAGCAGACTACTACACACCCACATTGGGTCTTGTAGCCACAGTCTGATTTAAGCGCTATGGCTGTCATAACTTATATACATGCATTATGATTGTTCTGTGGAATGTGACCTTATTGGACAGTAAATACTTCCACGGAAAAACAGACAACATCCTGTGTTCCATATCCCTCCACCCAGGAAACAAACTCGACTGACAAAATTAAGTAACCCTAGTGCACCAGTGTCCACTGGGCCATCCTCTCTGTACTGAGAAAGGAAAGGTAACTCTGTGACCAGCTTTAATCATGACTGGGACACGTGGAAGTACTTCAACTGACTATTTTCAGATACAAGTGTGTTCTGCCCCATTACGAAACCTGCTCAGCTAATGCCAGAATCTGTAGAAACCATTGTCAATTATATGGAACAGGAAATTATTTGTTGTAAGTCATGCGTTTATTTTGGGTTAATTTTACCACCAAGATGATTAGCGGTAACAGTAACCCAAAAATTACAGTACATTTTATGGATTGGTGAAGGATCTTTGCAAATTTTCATTATCTAATCTCTTAAATTTGAGGATAGTCAATTTATATTAATCACAAAATAGTTATAAAATAAACTTCAAAATGTATTAAGTAATTGATGTATCAACATGTACAGAATGCATAAACTCTTCCCATTAAAAACCATCCCTGCCCCAACCCTGTATACATTAGGATGTGATAGCGACTAATCAATGCCATATGGTATCCATGTTCTTAATTAATCATGATAATTAGCAAACCAGTTTCTTTATTGCGCAAATACCCTCAGATGTCTGCATGCTCCAATAACTATCATCTATTGGCTGTTGTAAGAAATGCCACGAATGTGTCCAGGTTATCATGTCAACGACTGCCAGACACCAGGGCCCTTAACTCTGCCAAACCCTCATTGGACATACTTGCATGTCTTTCATAAATAAATATTCCTGTATTGATTATTTGCACATCTTTGTCACATATGCATCACTATTATCCATTGTAATATGTCCTGACACAAGCGGAAACCCCAGTTCTCTGTTAATATATACCATACGTGTCAGTGTATTGTAAGCTGCAGCCGTCTGGACAAGAAGTGATGACAATGAATCGAGGTCCTCAATAATCATACATATCAGTAAACTGTAATCATACACATCGCATTATCAGTAAACTGATGACTAGTTGCATGGCTAATAGTGTTTCTATTAATGCTCTACAGACATTCTATGACTGGAGCCAGTCTGAAAGTGATCACAGATTCCTGAACGATTACCGTTTACTGAGAACACTAGATGTTAGCTGGCTGTCAACTAATAATTGTAATTAACACAGCTGTCATTAAATCATCACGATCAAAGGGGCTTATAATGAGTATATGGGCACCTCCACGGAAGTGGGTTGTGAAAGTGGGTTGTGATGGGTTGTGAAAGTGGGTTGTGCTGGGATTGTCCACAAAGTAGAGCACTGATATATTAACAGTTTCCAGACAGACACTATCATTCAAGTCTCTGTCTGATGTGCTCCAGGCTTATGTAACCTTATTACAATGTTACAATGTAACCACTGTGTCTCTCTGACCCACATCAAATTCAATCATAATGTAACATAGGCCTAGCTGTCTGGATTGTACAGACGTAAACATGTCAACAAGTTGGATTTATTTCTGTTGGTTGTCCTAAATAATAAAAGGTAAATAAATTGATGTACATTTTACATTTAACAAAGGATTTTAAAAAACACTTAAAGATACGGGTCGTTCAAGATGAAAATACAATTAATTATTTAATTTTTAATTGAAATTAATTTTGAATCATTAAATTATTGACAACTGACATGAAAGGAAATAATTGATTCCTAATCTGTCCTAATATTATCCTCAAACAAAGGAAGTCTAGGAACTACATAGAATTGTCTCTGTGATTACGATCACTTATTTCTACAGTGAAACAGGTGGATACAGTATTTGATAACAGACCTAAAAATAGCATCAAATTCTATAAATGCAGTTGTCACCAGATGTTATATTTAATATGTTTAAAAAAAACACCACATACTTTTTATGAAATTTGAATCACAATACCGGCAACCCTGAGTCAGAGTGACATTACAGAATTACGATACAACACCCCGAGTTGCTAAGGACTACAACATCCTGACAATAAAAGACATATTCCAAACAACTTAAGCATCCAGTTTTCCTTTTTGTCTTCAAACTGTTTGTTGATACAGCTCTCAGGACCTGCTGCCTTCAACATCTACACGAGTAAGTACAAGTAAGTTACAAGCTTGGAGGAAACTCATCAGCACATCAGTTGAGTCAGATAAACACCAACTGAGGTACCACGGCCTGTGAAACGGGAATGTTTGTCACAAGGAACATCAGAGAAGCAATTTGGCACAGCCACAAGGCTCTTCGTTATATAGTATATGGCAAAAACACAAGACAGTAATGTGGTACTGACGGGGAAAGAAGGTGATAAACAAAGCACTGGCATCATATACTATAATATATTGTTCTTCAGGACAGTCAGTGGTAACTGTACACCATATCCCAAGTGAGGAACTGTCTTAGACAAGCGGAAACATAAATGAAAGAATCTAGAAAACAGCTCCAAACTACAATTTAAAAAAAAGTCTTCGAGACCAAGGAATACATTTATAACAAATATTTGTATCGATAAAATATCAACCTTCCAAGCGGAACCCAACAAAATGCAAGCATATTTAGATATATCAGGGAATAGATATGATGAAAATAAACATGCTTTCCTTGAAGTAAACAACTTGAACAAGAAAATGGTTGCTAAAATAGATTGCAGAAGGTAAAAAATGATGCAAGATTTAAAGTGTTAACCTTCTTTCTGCTGAATGTAGTCAGAGGTGCCTGATAGAGCATAGAGTATTATTAGTCCAGCTGCGAGAGGGTTAATGGTAATTTGAGTGCCAATTTAGTTTTGAGGGTCATATTGTCTGCCAACTTGAAAGCCTATGATACTCCATATATCTACTGATAAGCCACACTGCATATGATGATGATGATGATGATGATGATGGTGGTGGTGATGGTGGTGGTGGTGATAACATAGGTAGTGCCACAATGATGATTCCGTATAATGACGTATATGAAGACCATTTCCTAGCAACCCAAGAACTACTTCATGTAATCTCGATAACAGGCATCAGTAAGAGGGATGTAAATTCAAAGGTATTTTCGTCATGCTAAAAGTAATTGACATTTCAAAAGATACTGCAGTAAACTGGATCTATTTATAGATGGCCCCTGTACCAGGGTGCCAGTGTGCATGACAGGTTCTGACAATCCTGGTCTTTCATCCTGTCCCTTTTTTTTTAACTCCCCGCATGTAGTCGATGCATTCTTCATATGTCCCTCCAGTCATTTCTCTGGCTTCAGAGCAATACTTCTGTCATCTTGTCATCAGTAACCATGGCAACAGGTTAAGATTTATAATAAACATTGGCAGACAATCAACATGGCAAGAAGTGCAATTCTGCAAAGCGTTTCGGGGCTGGTTACTATTGACAACAATATACTTTCAGTGCAAAACAGATATTTTGTGCCTAAACAATCCCAACGGCAACGTAACCACAGAAACTTCATGGGTGTAGTAACCATGGTAACTCGTAGCTCTGGATCTGATAGGACTGGCCGCACCTGCCATGTTTCTTGTATGTGACTCTTCTCCATTGAAGATACCGTAGATAAGCTGTTTTACCTAAGATTGTCGAAAACACTGAATCATAACTTAAAAGATTGATTGAATTAATGTTTTATCTCACCCATAGGCGACGAATACAACTTAAAAGAACTATTAAAAATAAAATAATGTTTATCCTAGTAAATGAGTGATTTATTGTTTTACATCACAGCACAAATCATTCACCCATAGGTGATGAATATAGTTATGGAATGCCAAGCCCAACATTCCAACAAAATACACAACTTATTTGTCAAAGTTTAACACGATCACAGATGTAAGGTTTCAACAGTTCAATAACTCGACAACAATTTCAATATAATTTCTTCGTCACAAACGAAGGTCTGTCTGGAATATCAATACATCTCATAGAAAATATTTGATTTCCATTCTGGAGCTATGCGCGACTAATCTGCCGTTACTATCAGTGACTTCATCAGTTCGCATTCCTTTGATCAATGTGTCAACAATAGGTGTATTAGCATACTGCATTATACAAGCAACACACACAGTGTGATGTAAATGCCAGCAATATGCAGAGAGATCCATATTCCTAGGTATCAGTCCTTAGCTGCAGTGACTCACCGTGGAATGCCGTATTCCAGGAACATCTGTTCACCCATTGTGTTCCAATCTTCTCCAAGTCATTAATTCGTTAAAAACTATAAATATCAGAATATAGAATATTCATTTCTTTCATTGAATACTCTTGCTACTGTATAACACAGGGATGAATGCGTGAAGGTTGCTGGTGTAATAAAACATATTAAATTTCAGAGCGTTTGTGTCGCCAATGATCTCCAGTGGTGTGGTAAGCAATACAATATTTTACAGTAAGACACACGAAGTATGGATGATGCATATATAAACCAAGGGCAATATATTGATGCTATATACAAATATTGAAACCCAACCTTCTCTGCATGTGGAATTGTTCTGCATGGAAAACATTAGAAACCGCTCTGGTGGGAATAGAACTCACAAATTTGGTTTTATAAACTGATGGACATTCACCATGAACTCATCCACTGTATTGCATTATTAATAATTGAAAAAAGTAAATGTAACATGAACCATCTAGTTTTTACTCAAGAGACTAGAAATTAACCTCAGTGATCTACGTCTGCAACTGTTTCACCATTTCTTGATTTCATGGATCACAAGTCATTATTAAGTACATTACTACCAGCATTGCTCAGCATCGCTCACCGGTTCAATAACCCACCGGTTCAATAACCTGTGTCGTGCCCTTGCTGTAAGGTATGTGGTCGCAGATCGCCTTCATACCAATGTGCAACAGATGGCCCGACACTTGCTGATTAATTCTGATATGTAGATGGGGAAATAGTATCAGACTGGCTGCACAAACCGAAAGTCTGTGTGTGCAATCCAAAAATAGATACAATAGTATGAATGCATTGATAGTAATGTACGAGTATTTAAATTGTAAATGCAATGTGGCATAAGACTTGCAGTTTTGTTGTCAATGAATAATATTGGGGGGTAATGAAATACTGGCAACATCAAAAGACAAATTTAGCATACTAGACAATTAAATAAATGTCATAACATTACCACATATTTACAATCTACTTAACCACTGTTATCATTTTTACCATCTATATTCATGAACTAAGACCAATAACAGAATCTGTTCTAGCAGGATATTAATGTTTTAATTAAGGATTTGATGACAATATTTAATAACTGAGTAAAATGACCAGTCAGTTATATTTGCTCAGTCTCGCCAATGATTTAATCATTACAATGTCATATTGTGAAAAAGGTAGGGTCAACTTGAAGGGTAAAACATGATAGAAACATGACAAAGCAAGTACTTAGCAAATATAATAATACAAAGTCTGTTTGCTTAATCTGATTAAAAAATGTGGTTGTTTTTTACTCCAGTATCATTGGCTTATCTATAACGGAATGCACTCAGTCAATAAAGATAAAGATAAAGATAATTATTATTTAATATTTTTATAAAAGTTTATTCATTGAAGTTAATAAATCTTCACATTACATGTATTTAATATACATGTATACTTTCATAGATTTGTAAGTTTCCCAATGATTTAAAACATTTGGGGCAGATAACAATATTAACATTAATTCTAACTAAAGTGCAACATGTAACTTTAGAAACTGATGATATATTTATCGATTCATGTTTACATTGACATTTCCAAACTCAGTACTCTTCAAGAATACGGAAGTATCCAGCTGTCATTCCTCAATGAAACAGTATCAGCGCTAACATTCATCTGCCACTACATGCTCTACATTTAGTTTTACAATATTAGTTCTGTATTCAGTTCTGCATTTAGCTTTCCAGTTTGTTCTACAGTTAATTCTTCATTTCGCTTTACAGTTAATTAGTTCTACATTTATCTTCACATTTAGTTCTACATTTATCTTCACAGTTAGTTCTACATTTATCTTCACAGTTAGTTCTCCAGCTAGTTCTACATTTATCTTCACATTTAGTTCTACATTTATCTTCACATTTAGTTCTACATTTATCTTCACAGTTACTTCTCTATTTAGCTATACAGTTAATTAGTTCTACATTTATCTTCACAGTTGGTTCTATATCTAGCTTTACAGGTAGTTCTACATTTAGTTCTACATTTATCTTCACAGTTGCTTCTCTATTTAATTTTACAGTTTAATTCTAGATTTAGTTCTACATTTATCATCACAGTTACTTCTACATTTATCTTCACAGTTACTTCTCTACTTAACTTTACAGTTAACTCTTACATTTAGTTCTACAGTTAGTTCTACATTTAGCTGTACATCACCATTACTTTCCCATATCCCTGTTGGTGCCAATGCCATGCACAAGGATACCACATTCAAGAGACTGAAAGAGTTCCTCTTGAGCGATATCACCATTTACAGATCCACAATTACCACACTTCCTCACCCTCTCTTTGAAGATTGCCCAGTTCCTGCTAGCTCAGAGCAGCTCATGCATCCCTGTTTCCAACTTCCTTAGCAACCACAGCTTTTAAATACAAATTCTCTCTTTTTCATAAAAAATAAAGTGCTGTGAAGTAAACATCATTACCCACAGCCACAAGAAACTTACACACAACGTAAAGGAACTGTACATTTCTTAGTAACTAGAGTAAGACGCAATCTGAGAAAGGAGAAAGGGTATAAAATATTGCACAATAATAATTATTTTGTTAACTGACATTCATGACAACTGAGTGGTAATCTCGACATTGAATAATCATGATTCTAATTGACAATCATGGCAACTGAATGACAATCATGTGGGTGAGAACTGGCTGTACTACCGATACCCACATAACCCACATACCGGTAGTCATCATAGTCACTAGGAATGAAACATTTCCTCTTTTCATGTAATAAAACAACCCTATAACCAGGGAAATACATGTAACTATAGCAACTGGTATTTTACTGAGAATTATTGCCAATTAATGTACGGAGACAAAGAGTAGCCCAGGGATCTTACTGATGAATTTAGCCACATATGATGCAGCTTCTAGCCACATGATGCAGCTTCTAGTCACATGATGCAGCTTCTAACAGTTAACTCTTACATTTATCCTGTATATAAATGAACTGACCTATTTCCATCTTTCATCTGTTCGTATTTCTATTGATTAGTGAACATCAAAATGATTCGGTATGCATTATTCATACTTTTTAAACGCAATGATGAAAACCCTTTATGAATATCAATATAATTGTCTGAATACATAATGATACATTTGAGTATTAATATAATAACACGTGATACTAGACTACAGGTGAGTGGCCAGACGAATCGGAAATTGAAATATATAATATATCGGTATATTTAGATCATATAATATATCGGTATACCATGTATACTCAGATCATATACTATATCTGTATAATCAGATTTTACTTAATTCAGAAAAGAAAAAAATAATTGAAATATTAACTATTTTATTGTTTTCTACACAAAGAAGGTACCACCTTCAATATTATTTGGTAATACAATTTAAGTTTAATCTTGTTCAGAAAAGCCAAGCAATGGAATTAACATACACAAAAGAAATTAAAGAAAATGATTACAGACTGATGAATGAAAATATGCCAATGACCTCTCATGCATACTACTGAATTGATTAAGAAAAATGTATTCAATAATTAAGACACTCTACACATAAGGGTCTTTAACTTGCACTGCCATGTGTTGGTCTGAAAACTAATTGCATGTGGAGTTGATGATAAATATTGTATCAGTTATGTAATTGCCCATACTTAATGCATTATAAATGTACACAATCTGACAGAATCAACACAGCAAGTGATATACTGCCTGAATAAGTACGCCTTTGTACTATGAAAGATCTCATGCCATGGTTTAACATCTTCTCTGTGTAGGATTCCCTCTCCAAGAACAGTTCAGTTTTCTGGTTATGCAAACCAGTGAAAATGTTTAAAGCAATTATGGGCAACAGAGACTGGTGTGTTACTGCTACAGCAGTATCGTAGTGAAGTCGGCCAGACTGTCCATTTGGGGATTGCTGACAGTGTCCACATGCTCTAGTAAATGGCTGGCACAGTCCCACGTGGAGAACATATCAACCACTCGCTACACACATATTGATTTTTGCTGCAATTCCTCAAGGGTGTAATTACGAAACAATTAATAGTTAAATAGTTTCCCATTTAGAAAACGAATGCACCTGTTATACGTTCAATTTCACAGATAATACAAAAAATAGATTAAAATACAACTAAGCTGGATACTGTTAGGCAGTGGTTCTTGTGATGAGGTACCAGAAATACCAATGAAGTGGTAACAATAAGGTGATAACAGGCAACAATTCCAATGAAGTGGTACCATGCACCATTGAACATGTTGAAGTGGTACCAGGCACTACTGAAGTGGTACCAGGCACCATTGCAACATTGAAGTGGTACCATGCACCATTGAAGTGGTACCATGCACCATTGAAGTGGTACCAGGCATTACTGAAGTGGTACCAGGCACCATTGAAGTGGTACCAGGCATTACTGAAGTGGTACCAGGCACCATTGAAGTGGTACCAGGCACCATTGCAACAATGAAGTAGTACCAGGCAACAATACTGATAAGGTCATATCTCTGACTTTAATGCCAATGAAGTGCCACCCAGCCATAATACCAGTGAGGGTGGCACCAGGCAGTGGTTATAGGAGGACAATAGCCTGGAGCACTCTACATGCTCTGCCATTGTCTGAAGACCTAGGGCTGCCATGTGCAATCAACAGTAATGACCTGCCAACAATTAATGACTTCAATAGACACACAGCTACATCTCACTGGACTGAGATCTGACCCCCGAGACCTGGTCACTAGATCAATAGCCAGTGTCCAGTTCCTCAGTATCAGTCAATGTCCAGTTCTTGGCATTAGTCAATGTCCAGTTCCTCAGCTGTCCATCTCTGGAGTGGCTGATCCTACACCAGATGAACAACAGCCAGAACAAATTGGCTTAATTCAGAAACATGGCAATTCCCAATTGGACGTGCTCTATCTGTCTGTCTGCACATTACTGCCTAGACATGCACATTCCAAAAGGGAAAAAACCACATGGAAATTAAATTCAGTCTGCAAATGGTGAAAACAATCTTATGGCGGAATAATGTGTACGAATGTAAATGCAACAAAGAACACTTTATCAGAGCGATCAAATTACTCATTAGAATTTAGATGATGTTTCATTACGGTCTGACCAATGGCCACAGACCTGGCTTGAAGTGGTCACAGTCTGGTTGCTCTCAGATTACATAGATTACTACAGTGCAGGCCTAGGGGTGTGTTTGTTTACATGTAAATATCTGGGACTATGGTATTAAGGAAGTCAATGATACCCGGTGTCAAAACACTATCTCCATTCATTGACTCAGCATACTCGGTGCCAGCAATGTAAAACTTGCATAAATACAATTTTTGAAATGTTTGTTTTATATGTATCTTGTTAACTATAAAATTCCACAAGATAAAATGTACATTACAACGAGGGGTTAGAGAGCCAGACACCTTATCTCTCAATTAGTGTGAAGATGAGTTTTAGGCATATTGAGCATCACCCATTTGCAAACCCTTGACCAAAAAAATGTATGTCAATCAGATACATACTTTTGAAGATATTCAATAAAAGAGAAGTGAGTGTTTCTATATTAAAGTTGCTTCCCAAATTTTAAAATGTGATTTACTCAGTATATGGTAAAGTGGAGATAAGGTGTTCTGGCTCTAACCCCTCGATAACCGGAGCAACTGGTCTCTAGGACATCTTTTGTTAGTCCTTCATTAGGACAGTATTGTTTGCATGTACCGTAATTATATGCATTTTCTAACATAACATGTTAGACTTCAAGTAATGAATGAATTGGTGTTTAATGTCACAGTGGGAATATTACACCCATAGACTTCAAGCAACCAAAATAGTAATACGAAATCACACATGCAAATGAAAATTGTAATGACATTCAATACATGCATAAACAGTGCTTGGATGAAAGGACCAATCAATATATATTCAAAGTGACAGAATGACCCGGGGCTCCCCCTGGCTGCCTTCGGAGGCCCCCTAGGGGCGGACAACTTGTGTTTGATAGGCAGACACAGCAGCAGGACAAGCAGTGGTGAGATTCAATTGATTGCTGTCTATTGATCAGCCTCTTGGCACTGACCGAATGACCAGAGGCAATATTGCCCTAGATTGCCTCTCCACGCATCCTGCCCCACTCCATATACCACAAAGTGTTGGCGTATCCTCATCACTTCTCAATCAGCAGGAGTAGTTACCGGGGAAGTAGCATATATACAGTGATACTGATAGTGGTTAGGGAAATAGTACATGCAGTAGTCAGGGTCATAACTTCCTGGTTAATCAGTGCAAATGGTGGATATCCCATGTGGCCTAGCACCTGGAGAACCCAATAGAAAGACAATAAAGAGTGAATAGGGAAGGAAAACATTGATACCATCCATTAGGAAAACATTATTGGACATAAAGGAGATACTACAATTTTCTCAAATGGCAATACTGATGTTGCCATAATTAAGCATAAATCCAAATAATTGATGAATGATAATAACTTGCTATGATAAAAATTAAAAGGTTAACATTACATGTGGCCTTGTTTGAACGTGGTGAATGAGTTTCAAGTATATATTTCCTTCCAAACATTTGTTACACAGCACCTGAAAGTGTTGAAAATAATTAATTGTGTTCAAATTCCTTCCTGTTCCAAGAATGTATGCTTAAAAAAGGCACTCTGCCCTAGCCATAACTTCCTGTATGAGATCTGTAAATAACTATCAAAGGCCTCTGAAACAATATAGCTTATTTGAAGCTCATAATGCATTTGGATTCAGAAGGAAAATATTGAAAGAAAAAAATTGAAAAAGAAGTTTAATCAAAGCGTTTATGATGATGACAATATTCTGAAAATATTATCATTTGGGTAACATATAGTAGTCAAGATAATATTTACAAAATAATTCAAAGCTAGGAGTCTTACTCGATATTAAGGATATAAGATTATGCTTATCATGCAGATACTGATACAAAGGCCACTCGATTAACTTTCAAGATGATGACAAACAAGGATTTCTTGATATTGATGTCATTGGTCATAGACAACACTGGCTGTCTCTGTCAGCCACAAATAGCCAGCGTGCTGGGGTTGCCGACTATATTTAGCCACGTCCTCGCCCAGGATCAATACAGTCATACTCCTGACCCAGGCTGCATATTCCTGACCCGGACTGATAAGGATGAAGTGGACCCAATACTATAGCCCTACTACCCAACACAGTGGACCCAATAGCCCTACCCTCCAGCACAGCATGGTTGTTGGAGTCTTCTTGACATTAAAATGCACAATGTGAATAGAATCTATTTTCCATATTATAATGTTATAATAATGACAATTATAAAACTTGAATTTCTACAAATCTAGAATGGGATAAAGTTTTACAAAGAAATTGTATCATAATAATAACTGTATGCTCCACTGGTTTGCAGTAATTTTACTAGTAGACACTGTTGTGCAATAATCAATTTGTGAAACTGACCTATATTCTTAAAAGGAGTTCGTGTACTACTTTGAATGTGCAATAAAATTATTTTTCTTCATAGAAATATGCATAATACAACTTGCATACAGGTACCAGACATCAGTTGTAAATTATGGTACACCATGTCTAAAAAAACATTACCAGCTAGTAACTATTATGCAGTATTTCTATGACAAGCCACCGCGACATACAGCCGGTGTAATATATATATAGTCACAGGTTTAAATCAGGATTTGTGTACAAAGTCTTCTGAATAAGGTAAGGTCACCCATTGAAGAGAAGAAACCAAACACAGAAAATGTACATAATCTAGTTTCACTGAGAATACGTAGCTGATCTACCGCCCACACCCACAAGTGGCTACACTTACACCTGTCCCACACCCACCCAACACCCGGACATTTAACAGTAAACACAGCTAGACATGCACATCCTGATATCGTCATCTTGTACAGCAGCCTCTGTCGTGTACATACATGTGTAGTGGTCGTAATCAACCAGAGACCGAGGACAACACTTGCTGCAATACATGCAGACCGACATAGAGCAAACTTTGCACCCTGCACCTGAGACTGAACACAGACTCACAAGAGAATGAATGCGGGAGACTGAATGCCGGAGACTGAATGCGGTCCCTGTCAGCACGTATCCTCTAAATATCTGCTGAAATACACCCACAACCTTGAATAGATCTGCACCTTGGGCTATGTCCCACCGACAACCAGACAATAACGTATACACGGAGGAGACGACACGACGCGAAAATAACATGCAGTGATCCGAGACGATAAAAATGCAAACGCAGGTTGTTAATTTAATATTTGTCCTGCTGGAGACATCCAGAGATGCTCCATTGAACAGAGATTGATTAACCTGGCAGGGTAAGGGTTAAACCATATAAACACAGTCTGACAGGTTCAGTTGTTCTCAATCTACCAAATTATCCGTATCAATGGTGTAGGGTATCACTGGTAAACGGATCCCTTATCATCCAGTCTTCCTAATCCTACCTACATGTTTATGGGATCGCATACGACTCTCACTGAGAGTACACTAACTTGTCATTAACATAGTATACAAGTCAATCACAATTTCACTGGTTTAAAAAAATAATAACACAACATAAAAGCACATTGTTCAAAATATTCTGGAATGACAAAAGAAAAGAAGAGAGTCAACGTTAACTAATTTTCAAATGAGATATTATGTTACATGCAACCCGACCATAATGGTTACTTTATATAAAAGTCTTATTCTTAACCAACGTATTGATGCAAAAATAGGTACATTTATAGATCTAGTACATGACTTCAGTATGGTTCAGAAACAGAATTTGTACTCTGTGTTAGCTATGTAAATGTGTACCATCATCAAAGCTTATCCACAAATAGCACAGACAACTCCTTTGCTCGCAAGTACCAAATAATACCAGTATACTGTTATAGACGCCAAACCCAAAGGTCAGGTGACTGCCATAAATTCCTGAATTGCAAATCCAGTCAGTGACCTCAGATCTACTAATAGGAAGCCACTGAGTGTTTCAGCAGTGGAGTATCATGAATACAACCAATCTCTGGCCAATATCAGTTTCTATGCTGTAACTGTTAAGCTTGTACACAATCCCTTTCTATTGTGAATAAAATATATTTAAACTAAAACTGTAAGCTCATGACAACCAATCCATATATCATGACATTCAATCCACATATCAGCTTCTAATCTGTAACAATAAGAACATGACAACCAATCTATGGTATATGTCAGTTTCCATGTTAACTAAGGTCATGATATCCAATTATGTAATATATCCATTTTCTATTATGTAACCTCATGACAATTAATCTAAATATAAGTTTTTATTCTGAATCCATAAGCGTATGACAACCATTCAACAAAGTTTCTATAAGCTCATGACAACCAATCTGTTTCTTTGGAAACTGTAACTTCATGAAAACCAATCTATGATTCAGTTTCTATGGTAACTGTCAGTATCGATTCATGACAATCAATCCATTTCTATGGCAACTGTCAGCTCATGACAATCGATCTATATCAGTTTCTATGGTAACTGTAAGTTCATGACAACCAATCTACATCAAATTCTATGCAATAACTGTCAGTAAATCCAGCACCAGATGTAACTATGATATTGATGATCTTTTGAGATGTCTGACACTTCATTCATTGATACTGCCAGCCTACTGTATTTACAAGTCATTATCTTACATGTTGTAACTCAATGAAGTCAACAAGCAGGATATGCCAACAGATACTCTCATTGTATGACACACACACCACACAGCTTCCATTGCAAATTACTTGGAAATTAATACACAAAAACCGATCACTTATCCACAATTATCAGCAATATCCCCAATGTAAAAGAGTCTAAATATAGAGAATCAGCCAATAAACGTATTGGCGGCTTAGCTGCTGCTATTTTCGCTCGCTTTTGGTCTCGCCTACTTATCACGGCAGTCTCGCCTACTCTCAGATTAGTGTGACTGACTCACACTCGCCTATTCCTGGTCTCAGAATGTCAAAGTGGATGCCAGCTGGTCAGGCAGGAGAGACATAGATTTCTGAGCAGGAATCCAATGACGGAATGTCCTTATATTGACAGCATAGACCGGCATAGGAATCCAAAGACGGAATGTCCTTATATTGACAGCATAGACCAGCATAGACCTTACTGGCCACGAATAATTCTGATATGTTGACCAGGTCAATTTGATTTGGGGTAATTGGATTCAATGGGCAATGCTTCTTTTCTTGGATAGCGTTGATCTCGCTAGTCTAATGACTATTTCAGTAGGGCACTTTAGGCTGTTCTACTTTCAAAATAATACACATATTCTATACAAGATTGTCAGTTCTTGTACAAAAATATTCATTATATGATTTGATAGTTCTTTAGAATTATTCTTTGCAAGATTGTCAGTTATTCTTAGAAATATTCTTTACAAGATTGTCAGGTCATTTTAGAAATGGTCTTATTCAGACTGCCAGTTCTTCTTAAAATAATTATTGATATGATTGTCAGTTTATTTTAGAAATATTATATTTAGGATTTGATAGTTCTTTAGAAACTATTCTTTATAAAATTATCACTTCCTTGTAAGGAATACAGTATTCCTTTAAACTTAAATAGTTGTCAGCTCTTCTACAAGATTTATATTTTTAAGATTGTCAGCTCTTTGAGGTCTCTACTAAGGTAGTAAGCCACTCCACTCCTACACAAAGAATCCCCACGATGCCACTACTACAAGCAGAACGCTGTATTGTCCATCCACTGTGCACACAAGTACACTTGGAGTATACCAGGAGGTATCAATAACATTTGTGACTAGTGATTCTAAATACCACTAAACCTGTGAGAATTGGTATGAGTAAGTGTTGTATAACGTCTCAGCGGGTGAATAGGATTGGTTTACTTCACTGTGGCAATATTACACCCACACATCACATGATTGTGAAACAATCGATCAGACAAGTGGTATTTAAAAATAATAATAAATTGATTATCTCATATTTCTTTTGGGACACACGAGGTGGATATCTGGATAACAAATAAAATAAAATGTCAATTATCCCATGTAGAATTTAAAAATATAATAAAAATTATCCCATTGTATCAGTACTTGTGACACACTATATATAAGGTGTCGAGGGCCTACTCTAACCCGGGTCCCTACAGGGAAGAACATCGGGTTCACAGCAAGAGCTGGAATATACTATTGGATGAAAGGGGATCAACTCTCACCACACCCCTCCCACCCATGCACCACTGACAAAGCCCGTGTACATTTCTGGATTAAGTAGGTTTGTATTTTGGATGAGCAGATGATACGATCAGCCCACATACATGTCAAATGTTCCATCTCACCATGGTTACAGGCTGCCAACCACTAAATATAGCTGTCTGTTTGAGATGGTTTACATCCAAATGCAAAAAGGTCATGAAAACATTCCAGAGTCCTAATATCAAAAAGCATAATAACATGGTATTGTGTTGTCAACGTGCAGAGAGAAGACAATGCATAGACTTTGACATGGTCTTTGCCGACAATTAATTCTCATTTAGGGCGTATTCCTGACATTATTCCTCATTGTTTTTCCTGACATTATTTCTGCCCTTGGAATGGATCATCCCAGTCAGCTAGGGACCATCACTGACTCTGCATACCTGCCATGATTAAAGGCAAACATCAGACCTCCGCATGCAAGGATTAATGACCTACTCTGGCAGCTGGAGGACAAGGACAACCTGACAACATCCAACATGAGCAGAGTATAACTGAAGACAACCTGACAACATCCAACATGAGCAGAGTATAA
>JAVCKX010131292.1:0-10198 GCA_034780695.1 Lepetodrilus gordensis
CATGAAATATATACTTGTTTATTTTCTTAATTATGAATTATTTATAAAATATTTGATAGTATTTCATGACTATGATACTAATATCACGGTCATAAATCTGTGAAAACTTTTGAATGAAGAGAAGATGACGCCTTTTGGCAAACGGCCATCGATAATTAGAGACAAGTAGTGTGTGTTATTGAAGCCACATGTTACAAGCATGTGATCCAGCCTGTCATTGGACTTATAACCAAGGTATTGCATATCATAACAAGATCATGATTCCTCCTGATGGTAACAATATAGTATTACATTACAAAATCAGAAACGTTTGCTAAATGCTTCAGTATTATCAGTTAGCTATTATTCAAGAGTACCAAAGGAAGAATTAATAGTCACTTCAATAAATGAAATTATGTCCAATGCATGTCACTCAGAATTAACCCTCTCCATGCTGAAGGCAACCAGAGATGCCATAAAGAGCAGTGACTCTGCCTAATCCAGCAGGGAGAGGGCAATAAATATCCTGATTATATATACAAGTAAAAATTACCCTACTAGAGGTATAAAATATTAATTTAGCCAAGGACTGTTTGATAATCCATGATCAATCAATTGCAACATGGCCTTTATTTGAGTATGTTTCCAAAATTAACTCTTTTTATATAAAGAATATTAATAAAACAATCATCAGATTAAACATTACTGTTCACATTGCTTACATGACTTTGAATTATGTTGCCAAAATAATCAATTAAATTTCAGTATTCTCATAATTAGAATGTCCCCCCCTCCCATCAGATATTTTATTAAAATATAACTGATTTGATTGAATTTATGCTTTACATCGCAGCAGGAATATTTCATCACTACGTGACTAAAATGTATTACATGCATACTTCTAACATGTCTAATGCACACTATTACGTTCCATGTAACAGTGTATAGATACATGTACTACCATGCACATAAAACCAAGTTTAAAATGTAGCACAAAAAAATACAAAAATAATTGCTATACCCTACTAGATTCTATGCCTAAAATGTGAATTTCAATATCGCGCAATGATTGTTCTGTGGAATGGGGGGCCCTGTACTTTACTAGAACTTGTAGACGACGGTGTAGACGATATATCTGTCTGTGTATATCCCTGGGATGTTATGTACATGCCAGGGAAACGTACCGAAATCTTTCTGTCAATCATTCTGTACGAGTGCATGACAGGACACGAGGGTGCAATTATCTCCCTCTTGATCATGTCGACAGGCTTATGATGTGTATGCAGTGAACACATACAACAGTTGTTTATAGCCCCAGTGTGAAGATACCCTTGTGATTTCCAGCACACCTGCAGTTATCTAACAAAACCACACAGAAAGTCTAGAAGGAAGTCTGGAATTGGAAAATATAATGTAAATCTTGAAGTTTTAGCGAAATGAATTTTTATCAACTGTCCAATTTACCATGCTATTTGATCAAGATCATCAACCATAATTCATTAAAGACCTATGCACATACAATAAGGAATCCTAGGAATGAATAATACTGACATTTCAAATTCAAGAAAGTGATTTGTTAAACATTGTTTAAAATTTAAAGGCATAATATCACAGATATGTATCATATATGGTAACGATGGCGTGATACCCTTATGATATGGTCCCAGGGATGTACTCAGAGAGAACAGAGATATCTAGTACATAGTATACAGATTTATTGACAAGAACATAGATATATATAGTTATATGTACATATACAATAATGGTGACCCAGGGTAGGCATTACCCAGTGACCGAGAGTGTAGCTCAAATGGATCTCTCTCATGTACAGTATGGTGAGGTATTTTATACCAAAACATAAATTTAGATGAATAAGATTACTTCATGTTGCATAGTAAATCAAGCATAATTCGTCTCAGATCGAAATTTGTTTGTCTGTTATACACGTCTATCAACTGTGATATTATGCCTTTAATACCAGTGTTTGAAATAGAGCCCATCTGCTTATTTTCAGCGAGGACTGGTAATGTTTTATCCTTGCACGCCCACATGTCGTGTTACTTTTTGTTTGTTTTTCAAGATGTATATCATCAACCACTGGCCAACATGTATGAGAACAGGTAACTCCTCATGTCTGGCAGTGAAATTGCTGGAGTTTTATACACTATTTAATACTCTATAACATTTTATGATTTACAGTATCTGACCAAAAACCCAGGTCCTGAGCTTTACAAACCCATAATTACAAATTCATGCTCAATTCAAAGTTTTACAAATGACCACAAAATTATACTCAAAAAAAGTTTCGTAATCTCAGGCACTGGTTACAGTATTATAATCAGAGATTAATTCCTCTCCAGCCCAGAAGAGTTAATCCTTCCTACCAACTGCTAACACTGTCCTACTACATGAAGGAACCATGCTTTTAACCCTATAACAGCCAGGAAGGAATGTATTTCTTCATGCTTGGATTGTTACCTCTAGGAAGAATAAGGTTACCTCATTATAACGCTAAGTGATGTAGACTTTTAGCGTGCCTTCTGTACAAGGTTAAATGGAGTAGACCAAGCATACCATACAACATTCCACGCTACTGGGACAAGATATACAAATATTACAAGAAGGTGGGAAAAATAGATCGAATTTGAGTTTGTTTAAGGAGGTTTGTTGGGACTTGGTAAGGGTATGTTTATAAACTGACTTACAAGTATTGACAAATTTGACATCTCACTATTAGTAAAGCTCTCACATTTACAAATGTCAGACATCAGTCTTCATCAGTCTATGGTGAGAGGGATAAAAGTCAATTATTTTTTATATTTTCCAATTTCCAACACTGTCCTTTATAAATTTTCTTGCAATAGTTGGTAAACAAAAACCTGCTAAATCACTCACAAGATACATTTCATCTTCCCCAATTACCGTGGGATCTCCAAGGATAATCAAAGAAAGTTTTAATATTAAATCATCTTTTTGAATATCCAGACACGATACCTCCCAGCATTACTGGTCTCAATACCTTCAAGCTCTATTGGACCCAATATACCATGACTGCCACACAATACATGTACCTCCCAACAGTGTCAGACCCAATACCTTCCAGTGGATCCAATACCTTGTGGATCCAATACCTTCACTTTTCTTCCAGTAGACCCAATACCTTCACTTTTCTTCCAGTAGACCAAATACCTTCTAGTATACCAATACCTTCCAGAAGACCCAATACCTTCTAGTATACCAATACCTTCCAGAAGACCCAATACCTTCCAGTGGACCCAATACCTTGCAGTGGACCCAATACCTTCCAGATGACCCAATGCCATCTAGTGGACCCAATACCTTCCAGTGGACCCAATATATTCTAATGGACCCAATACCTTCCAGTGGACCCAATACCTTCCAGTGGAACCAATACCTTCCAGTGGACCCAATACTGTCTAGTAGACCAATACCTTCCAGAAGACACAATACCTAGTGGACCCAACACCATCTAGTGGACATAATACCTTCCAGTGGACCCAATACCTTCCAGTGGACCCAATACCTCCTAGCCCTCCTGGACCCCAATACCTGTGTTCCCAGGACACAATACCTCCTATCACTACTCTAGATACCTCAATCCCTTTTTGAGTACAGTTTCATGCTCAATCTCAGATTTTATATGGGGATTTGTGAAGAAAGCTTCGAGTTGAGCATGAAATCATACTCAGAAAAGTTTCATAATATTGTGGCCAGGTCTCAAATACCACCGCTGGATCTAATACCTCCCAGACCAAGCCTGGTACAACAATACCTCAGCCTGTCACTCATCCCACATGGGAAAAGAGATGAACATCACTCTGTCTCGGCTTTCGTCAGGTAATATTTCACCACCAGCCAGGTCTACAGAATGATGGTCTCTCAGACATGCCTCTTGACATCTGGATACCCCCTCCCCTCCCACCCCCTCCAGAACCTGTGTGTTATCATCATACCACAATGGAAGGGAGTCATATTCAGTATTGTGTGTGTCAGTAACTTTCCAAAGTGGTATAACGGTAATTGTACTTTTAAGCATAATGTGGTTTTGTTGTATACATACTGACTTGTAGGCTCTGACTGTTTAACCAATTAATAAAGCTTTCTCCTACCGTGTGAGTCTTCACATTAATAATATCTAGAAGGTCAGCTCTCGGGGTTTACTACACAAGTGGTAACCAATTTAGGGGTAATGGCTCCAATTACCGCTTGGATGTTAGACTGAGAGAATATGGCATTGCTGGTTTCCTTAATAACAAATATATTAGTGAAAGAATCTAGAAAGCGACTAAAATAATCCAATACTAAATAAAATAAAAATAAAAATTATAACAACAAAAATGGTACAATCCATAGCAAATTATGAGTAGTATACTATGGCATACTTTTTAGCCTAAAAATATTTATATATCAATATGTTCTTATAAACGAGATAAGATAGTTTTGAGAATAAGATGTAACATGTTTGTACTTTGTAGCAAGCTTTTGTGAATCCTTAAGATTATTGTATGATTAAAATTGTAAGAAAGTTCTGAGAATAGGCCCCCAGGTATATGTTTATGAGATGACAAGGATATAATTCCGAGGCCACAGATATGTGTACGAAATCTGACAATAAAAGCCACCAGATGCATAGATGTCGTCCTGAGCTATTAACAGTAATAAGAAGATTATTTTGGAGCTCAGTATGATATACAGAGTGCAATCACCATGGCAATGGTCAATAATGCTGGGCTTCTACTCTGAGATAAACAACTAACAAGAGGTTGGTCATGCAGTCAGTTTAACCCTCTCCATGCTGGATTAGACACAGACACAGCTCTTTAAAGCATCTCTGGTTGCCTTCAGAATAGAGAGAGTTAAGTAATAAATATGACTAATATAATATAGGTATACCGGTACTCATTATGGAGACCATCTGTTACAAGGTGATCAATATGGCAATTTACGAAATGTGAAGTAAACAAATAAGCTTGTCGGTTTTCAATGAAGAGACAAATTTGAATATACAGTGTACATTGAAAATTGAATTCAAGTATTGACATACAAGTAAATAATAATCAGGGTTTGCCCTGATGTGCAGAATACATATATTTTACCCCCATCTTCATGACAATATATGCAGGTTATCATTTTAAAACTGTAGATTTCTTCAAACAACAATCAGTATTCTTATTTCTACTCCATTATTATTAATGTTTTTGCATTAATATTTTCTGGTGTCTCCCCTATTTCACTGGAATGGACTGCTGACTCCTTCCTGCTGTCTGTCCAACTTTCCAAATTGGACCCCAAGAAAGGATCCGAATATAACATCAAACAAGATGGCCACAAAAACAAATGACTAAAATCTACTCATATCTATTGATTTCAACATCACAATTATCCATTTCTTTTCACATAGGACATTTTCCACTGGTGTTTAATTCCTATATATCATCTCCCTCAGAAATGGACTGCTTACCTTGTCCTTGCAGTCCACGTGGACCTTGCCGCTGTCCAGGACTCGCCGCAGTTGTTCCACATTTCCCTGCAGGGCCGCCAGGTGGAGCTGCTGATCAGACGGAGTCTCTTTCTGAAAGTCCACCGATTTGGCGTTATTACATACATCAGATATAGCCATCAATGCTAGTATTCGACTGGAAAGTTTTTGTCCGTAATATTGAGGCGGCACTCATCTACGCAGTGAGTAGAATTTACTAATAGGAGACGCACACTAGCGATTTCCGTTCTTGACGTGTCGCGTTGGAGTTCGATCGCCTAGTGTATGGTATTACCACCAAATATAAAAACATGCTAGATATTGTGCGATGAGTCACCATTACTGCCGACCTCCCAATCGAACAGAAGTATAGTTCGTACTTGAAAATAAAGGCAGGACACTATGTTCCCCCTATGAAGTCACATGACTACTCACTGCCGACTGTGCACAGACAACATTCCGTACTTTACTCTCTTTACTCACTGCGGAGTTACTTTCAGTACCAGTCGAATATGAATCTGTTTGAAACTTCTGATAAGTTCGAACATAAACAACCAGTCGAACATTAGCATTATCTATCTAGTCTTTGGTGAGATCTTTTTATCGAGGCATCATTTCTCAAAGCTCTCATATCTACTACAAGACCATAAAGACTCTTGTAGCCATCTCTAATACATGGCGATCGTGTAGGTCTACTTACGAGTGCACTATGGTTTCATAGTTCATATGAGAGCTTCAAGAAATGATACCCAGACAATCAGGCCCCAAGATTACAAAACGTTTTGAGTACGATTTCATGCTCAAACTTAAATTTTATTTATGGATTTGTGAACAAAATCTCGAGTTGAGAATGAGTTTGTACTCAATATAGTTTTGCAATCTCCGGGTCCGATTGGTTCACATGACTCAAAATATTAATACAATATTTTCCTAACTCTAATCATGTGATTGGCGGGAATTGGGTCCGAGTCCGGGGAATAGATCGTAAGTCTAGGTCCGTAATATTAAATAATAATAATGTTTAGATTTATAATGTGCCAAATCTATACTCAAAACCTCTACATATTATTGCCCTGGTCAATGGATCAATATGCACTATTTTCCCTGTCAACTCCATGGGGATGATACAATCATACAACCAAAGCTGCAATTTTCCAGTGCTAGATTAGATTACCATTTCCTATCAGGTATGAATATTCCCTACTGTGACAACAAGGACATGTTCAAACTGTCTCCTGACCAAGGTGACACTATAAACCATTCAGTCAATATCCCAGTGTGTGGCAGTCATGTTACTGAGGATACAATAGTATTCCATGAGCTATACTGTTAATAACAAAATATGAGTGAATATGGAGTTTAACATCGCTGCAGGAATCTTTCAACCATTTGCGATGAAAAATAAAATAAAAAAATAAAAAAAAATACAATGTCACAACACAATTGAATTATTTCATAAATAAATTCCAGATGAGTACTCATCATTGGAAAGTAAATGACAAGCAGATAAAATAACATGCGTTATTTTTAACAATATAATAGGAAATGCATGATCAAATGACAATGAGTTAATCTTGCTAATGAACTAAACTCGTTATCATAATGCATGAACACTGACGCAAAATTTGCCAATGATCCATGTACTATCCTTAATTAAGTGTGGCAGCAAACCTTCCCACGTCCTGTTTAGCCACGTCCTGGTTTAGGCACATTGGTAGAGTTGTAACTGACTTCACCCAGTTGTAATAACATGTAATTATGTAATGATGTGATATACTAGTATTGATATAGGTGGTCTCACATGCCTCAGGTAGGAAATTACATAATATTCTATGATAATATAATAGTAGTGTAGGTGTAACTATCATCATCTGCAGAACCTAAATTATATATAATATAATATATACAAAGAATTGCAACCTAGAGTCCTTTGATTGTTTTTGTCAGTATCTGAATTCTTTCATGCTAAGACATCGGTGTCTTACCCATGTTACCGCGAGAGCTACCTTAGATGTGAACTCAATTAAAAGTATTACTGCGAGAGCGCCCTGCAGAATTTCGGTCAAGTCGTTCTTTGTTTTCTCAGTAGACATGGTAGAGTATGCCGATTACCTATTACCGATTAGTTAATTGAGTTTACTAAATAATGATCGGCTTGTTCTGCACCAATTTTTGTTCTTTCATACTAAATATTGGTCGACGTGAAGAAATACATTCATCCATCAATTAATCAATCAAACAAGTCGTTCGTTAGTTTTCTTAACACCTCGTCTCACTCACTTGTAGTTAGTAAAAGTGTTATAATCTGCATTAACAACTGATTCCCGCCAGATTGTCGATATTCCCGCCAGAGCGACCTGTAAATTCATATATATTCGCCTTTTCACACCTAGGGTCACTCTTGTTATCGCTAATAACCCTCTCTAATCCAGCAGGGAAAGGGTTAAGAGACAGGCAACTTTATCACTAAATATTCACTAGTTTTCTGATAAAGATTGTAGTTTGAATTACACAATGAGAATTCTCATATTGCACCAGAAAGGAAAACATCTGTAACAACATGAACACCACCTTGCCATCATATACCACCATTTCATGGCACTCAGAGTTACCCCCTGGTGACAGAGTGAGTTGTCTCCCCTTCCAAAATGGCGATACGTTCACTGTATTTTTGTTTGCGTTCATCGAGGTATGAACGTAAAAACCGATGTGCAAACTGTATGAATCCGCGAACGCAAACAAATATTCCATTCAATCCTTATAAATAAATAACATAACACATTTGTGGGGAATTATTTGATTCAATAGTCTGACATAATGCATCAATGATTTTAGTCTACATTTTAGAAGCGGCGCATTGATATTTTGCCAACGTTAAGTATAGATAACGTCATGTATGACGTGACGTCACAATGCCACCTAAGAAAATTATGAATGGAATGTTTTGGGGTCACGTGGACATATCAGATTGCCGGATTCACTGGATATTTATTTATTTGGTGTTATATATTACAAAATACAGATGACATGTACAGATTAAGAATGTATAGGCCTACTATTCCTTTTTGGTGCACATTGAAACATCGGCTAATAAATGTTTAATGTAACTTAGTTTTAGGATGCGTTGGTTGATAAAGCAGTGAATGGGTACCTGGTAGGACAAATCAGGGTTAGAAGTTCCCACCTGTTCGATCCATTTCTCCTAATGTTAAAGGTATCGTAAACATTTCATGTTTTGTTATTTATATCATTATTCTGGCGAGTACGTTTTAAAGTTAAGTTCTAACCCTGACAAATGGTAGAGAGTTGGTCTCACAATCCACGAGTTTGAATCCCATGTAGATCGGCACAGTCCTGTTTCATATGCCATGAAAATATTTCGTCTAAAGGTTGGTATAATATTGTTTTGCTATTGCATTTTGCAATAAATGCAAACATGCATACATAAATGGGCCTCGACTACTTTGACATGACTTTTGTGACATTGTTACTATAACAGTAGGCCTAGGACTTTATTTATTTTGCCATCATTGACAGATTGACATAATAATATTAATATTAACAACTTAAAACCAACGACACTCTATAATATACTGCATTTTTTTCAAAATGTTCAATGACCCTCAGGCTACACACACTGGTAAAAGAACCGGTCCCCAGATCCCTACTACCCTAGACGTCAGTGGATGGGTTAAAAAGGAGCACGCGCCTAACCGAACTATGTTGCAAAAAGTAGACACAAATGTCAACATTGTGCAACAAGTCTTACCTTTAGAGACATTTTGCAGTGGTATACGCGTTCATATATCACACTGCATGTGGCATATCAGCTAATTTACACGAGTAAACTTGCTCCATCCAGTCTAGAAATGTGATGATGTTGACTTCTGTGTAGTCTGTAGTCCGAGTTGTCTGCTTGTCGGCGGAAATACATATAAAGTATAAATAGTAACAGGCTATTCCAAGCGATAAATTATTCCCGTCTCCATCTGTACAAGGCTGTCCTGTCAACTTCAAAGGCAGAGTCTCTGCGTGGCTGCGTTCTATATATAATTTCTACACGTGCTTTATCGATATTACCAGTACAATAATTAAATCTAAAGTTAGAAGAGCACTGTAGTTATAGACATGTTTTAGTTATAACCATATATTTATGCAGTGGCTCCATATTTTTTACTGGCAAGATAGCTTCTATGTAGATATTTTACAAGCGCTTCATTCAATTGTCAGAACGTAAAATATCATTAACTGAATTTTATTGTTGATTAAAGGCATAATATCACAGTTGATAGACCTGTATAATTGGACAAACAAATTTCGATCTGAGACTAATTACGCTTGATTTCTCCACCCAAAAGTTGTTATTTACTAATGTACAGCACTCGAAACAAATCATATTTGTCTTTGATGCATCAGTATTTTAAGAAGGAAACATTCAAGTTATGTCCTTTTGCATCATATTATGAAGCCGTTGGCTGTATTTGATTTAAACGCGACCCTAAGAGTCACAGAGGGGGTTGCAGTGAAGATTTGTCAAACACACAGCGGTGGAAAGCTTTTTGTATGTATGTCAAGTGAATGCACTTTGCAGCAATAGCTAAGAACTAGTCCAAAACAACCATAAATATCTGTAATATTATGCCTTAAAGGCATAATATCACAGTTGATAGGCCTGTATAATGGACAAACGAATTTCGATCTGAGACTAATTACGCTTGA
>JAVCKX010131324.1:0-10196 GCA_034780695.1 Lepetodrilus gordensis
CTACAGTACACACTGCTAACTATACTACAGTACACGCTGCTAACTATACTACAGTACACGCTGCTAACTATACTACAATACACACTGCTAACTATACTACAGTACACGCTGCTAACTATACTACAGTACACGCTGCTAACTATACTACAGTACACACTACTAACTATACTACAATACACGCTGCTAACTATACTACAGTACACGCTGCTAACTATACTACAATACACACTGCTAACTATACTACAATACACGCTGCTAACTATACTACAGTACACACTGCTAACTATACTACAGTACACACTGCTAACTATACTACAGTACACGCTGCTAACTATACTACAGTACACGCTGCTAACTATACTACAATACACACTGCTAACTATACTACAGTACACGCTGCTAACTATACTACAGAACACGCCTACACTGAAGCAGTGCTCTGATGTATCGTACACCTCTATACATGTACACGTAGGCTATCTCTGATTTCTGATAATATATTTGTATGGTTATTTTGCTGAGCGCAGCTAATTTATATGAATTAGGCCAGAGACTGTCATGTATGTGTATACATATGGATAGGATATATTTTACATGGTTTAGTTATGTGCATTATGTCTATGTACATATTACATCATACTTTACGTTGTCAATCAATATAGATAACCGGCACAATGCTGAGATAGACGCCAGACGTACCACAATCCTGTTATGAAATCTAACATTTTTACTTTGATGTTCTAGACAGTACTGGACTCTGTAATCGAATAATTGCTGTGCTCTGCTCACTGTACGTGTCCCACTAGAATACTCCGTCCATTGATTCCTAGGTGTCCCCACTGCCTACAGGCGTCACTAGTACATAGCGTGGAACACCCTGGAACACCTTATCTACTGTTAACTGAACTATAGCACTATACTATATAGACCTCTTAGTATAGCATGTACATAGCGTGTAGTACCCTGGAACACCCTATCTACTGTTAACTGAACTATAGCACTATACTATATAGACCTCACTTAGTATAGCGTGTACATAGCGTGTAGTACCCTGGAACACCCTATCTACTGTTAACTGAACTATAGCACTATACTATATAGACCTCACTTAGTATAGCGTGTACATAGCGTGTAGTACCCTGGAACACCCTATCTACTGTTAACTGAACTATAGCACTATACTATATATACCTCACTTAGCACTGCTGTCCTGTAAGTATACCACACGGAAGTCAAGCCTCAGTCTGCTGGGTTAACATTGATGCGGACGTAATTGTCAGTCGACGTGCATGATGTTGTCCGTTCTCATTACAAACATTCTTAAGTTAAATACTTCATAATGGCTGCTGAACACGATACAGACCAGTACATGTAGAATCATCAGCTCAGTGACTGCAATACTTTGTGGTGTATTTAAATAAATACGCGTGATAATTCTTGTCTGATGTAACACATACAATGTTTCAAGTATGCACTCGCACTAGCTACAAGATACTACCGAGGCATTATTTATTACATTGATGATATTACACAATGTTCTATTTAATACCAAGGTAATTATTTATAGTTGCACGAAGAGAATTACTCCAGAAACACTACGTATTACGTTGATCTCGGTAAATCCGTCGGTGGACCATCAGACGTCTCCCTGACGTCTCCCTGACATCAGACGTCTCCCTGACATAGGGCTCCACCATGACGCTCAGGGTTAGTTTAAGAAACGATTTCTTGTTGAGTTTTAAATTACTACTCGTAGAGTTAATTACACGTCACCATTTCCTTGATGATAACTTAGCGAAACTGTTTTACCTAGATAATTATTGCGTGTTTTCTGAGATTCTAAATTGATTAACTAATGTGCATGTCTAATCTAATGCAACATATAGAGTTATATAAAGATACAGATTGTATCCTCAAATTAGCTGTAAATTTAAAACTATTTTGCAACTAGAAATAACCTAACACCGATAATTCATTTTAGAGATCTCATACATCATTATAGTAAGCCTTTCTTATTCTCACTGTGCCCAGCATTTAAACGTCTGTTTGATGCTGACTCTACATAAAGTACATGTACAACACTCCATGCATATTACTAATAAAGTTTAGAGATAAGTTCAAAAGTACCAACCTATCAGTTTGTCATCAATCACCGCGACTAATTGTCTGCTTCAATATAATGAATAGACCAAGTCTGAAAGTCTTGCAAATTGCTATCAAAATGTCTTTACTAGACGATCAATCAATTTGAAGAACTATGAACTGATACTAAACCTTCATTTATATCCACGTGCAAAGAAGCGATTATTTAGATATTATTTCAAATTACCTTTCCTACTGTAAACGGTATGAATAATATTTCAGCGGCATCCAGCGTAAGTTTATTGCTTCAATATATCAGCGGTTAGTTATGTGATAACTTATATGTATTAATGCTGGTTTTATATGTATGAAGCCTACGAAAAATAGCCAGACATTATACGTTTTCATGGGCCAGTATTGGTTTTCGTGATTTTCGCAATATATCAAAGGCTAAAACTCATAATACTTGTTAACGTGTCGCATCAATATGGGTTATCTTTCAATAATATCTGAGTAAAGCAGAGCGAGGAGTACACATAGAAGACATAGAAGAGAGAGAGAGGTCGTCATTTCTGAATCAACAGGCGCCCAGGAGATATTCCAGGCGAGATAAGAAAGCAAACAGTCCAGAGACTAAGGCTGCTCCAATGACAGGGATTTGTATTCCGTCCCTGCTCTTAACCTCCGGGCGATACAGTGCTTGAATGTCGGATTTCCGGTTACACCTCGTGGTCTTGTCATACCGAATGCTCTCGCTCCCTCATCCTCTGAAAGCCACGCCCAGTTCCTGCAAGATGCCTCTGTTCTTCCGCTGCTCCGAGAAGTGTTTCTATACCTCCCAGAGGTTATAGGAAAAAGTGCGCGATTCTGTGGCAACGGAGAAAACATTTTGAGGACAGTTAATTTTAGAATCGATGCATTCCAAAAGTGAATATGTTAAATGATATGTAACCTTTGTAATACACTACTTAGACGGAAAATAACAAAAGAAATAGGATATCTTACTGATCATCATTAACAGTTTAGACACAAATTCATTTTACCGGGAGTTTCATCGAAAGATCGATATGTGCTATCTTGATTTAGAAGTCGGTGGAGAGCCACCAACCTGGCAAGATCAGAAATGAACGTGTGTTACCCAGACTCGAACTGAGAGACGAACTGATATTAGCTGCTAGGTTGTCATACCCGATATAGTGCTAGCAGTTTATTGAGATATATATGTACTACTTTGCCTTGATGACCTGCTCCTATAACCGACGTATACTATATCACTGACTATATATGCTGACTAGGAATTGCCTCTGTTGTGCATTCGAGATTAATCAATTATCGTCGTATATTACAGTAGATATATTAATACTAGTAACCTAGTTTCAAAGTGTATCCGGGTTCCCGATAATAAAGAGTCAGTTAAATGTATTGATTATGGTATAAGATTATTTTGATATGGTCACTGTGTTAGTTTAAGTTTTACTGCATACTAATAAACAACTAGAATTTACACTTAGAATTATATTGTCACTGATACGATTTGGACTGAATAATTATAACGATATTTTAGTACCATAGTATGACAATAAATCACCTCGTGGTAAACACATGTCTGTATATTGGCCATTATTCCGAGTCTTTGGGATCCCAATCCCACTGAGTTTGTTACTTTGCTGTCCGACTGGGATACTCCCGCTACTCTGCTGGGATCCCGTGGGAAATCTGAAAACCTTGGCTTAAAGCAGGATGATACAAATGGGGGAGCGTCCCCGACGTGACCGAACCGCGAATACAAACACAGATTAAACACAAGGGTAGGCAAGATGCATTTGTTACTCACTGAAGGGAGATTCATCTGCGGCTTTCCTGGAAGCTAAGCTGTTTGGTTACTGTTTGATTGGAAGACCAGGGATGCACTCAAACAATTTGTAGTCTCCAGTTGCTATATACGTACTACTCGGCATATGTACATAGAAACAACGTCTTACTTCAATTCGTGACAATAGCACCAATGTAACTTTACAGATGTTCAATAGGCTTACAGAAGTAGTCATAGCTAAATTGTGGTCATTGGTGTTGAATAATTCGTCTTGCCAGTACACATTGTCGTAGATCTCATATCTTAGTAATTGTCGGAGACGTTGCATGGCAATTATGTCGATTTTCTTATAAATGATTTGTTTGTAACATTATTTAAAAAATCTACCCTTTAAAAATGTAAACAATAAAATATATAATCGAAACTATTGTCAAGAACCGTCAACAAATACTTATCATATGCTATGTTGAGTTAATTCACAATGCATTATACAGCGGGTGCATAATATAATCTGACTGATTGAGTAGAGTCCATTTTAACGATACTTAACATGATATAATTATTGTTTTTGACCTTAAATCGTTAGGAAATATATTCCCTACCTTTTGGCAATTTTGCATTATATTACAAATATTTCTACATCCCATTTACTGTTGTCAGCTTTGATGCGAGGTAGATGATAGCATTAACACAGGAACAGCCTCGCCGTGAACGTGGCAGCTTCATGTTCTCAGGAATAACAAGATTAAATGACGGACATCTATCTCATTAGTTCACTATGACGGACATGTATCTAATTAGTGCACTAAACTGGCCGTATGGAGAACTATTGCAAGTCTCATGCTTGTAAGTATTACGTTAAGCTGGAAACGGGGACATGAGTACTAGCTAGCTTAGACCATTCCCCTTATCCATAGAACCCCCCTGTATAGTTTTTCATTGGCCGTTATCCGTCATCTTTAACCACGTTTGATGGAAGGTATCCTTTGAGAGTTAAGAGTACGGGAACAACGCTGTTAATGAATTTTGTTATCCTTACCCTAGGATAGAATAAGAAATCTTTACTGTACTTTACTTTAACATTCGCTGAGTGGAACCGCATAGCTGGTTGCCCAGCCTTGAATCAAGGAAGGACAAAATATGAGTGGCATACACATCTATGCACTCTAAAATACTATCTATATAGAATAACTAGTATCTTCGGATGTTTCTGGAACAGCAGTTGTCTGTTTGGCAATGACAGTTTGTGAACGTCTCTCAGAATAATACCACTTGTTTGTTCTCATGATTAACAGTTCATGGCGTATATATTGTTAATGATTCAAACAGTTAACAGTAGATAAGGTGTTCCAGGGTGTTCCACGCTATGTACTAGTGACGCCTGTAGGCAGTGGGGACACCTAGGAATCAATGGACAGAGTATTCTGGTGGGACACGTACAATGAACAGAGCATGAAAGATAACTGACACTCGCAGAGGAATTATTCGATTAACGGACCGACCTTTTCCTGATGCTCTTTGTACAACCACAATCTAGAACATCAAAGCATTTTTTTCGTTCATAGCTGGTTATGTAGCAATGCACAAGTTTCTCAAATGGTGTCTTGTATATATATTTCAGTATTTACAAGCTAATTTCGTAATATTACGCAATCTGGTAAATTATTTTCATTCCATTTGGACCTGTTTTATATATTCTGATCTAATAACTAGGACACAAACTATATATCTGTTTCCTGTTTGAGTATTGTTGTGTACATGCTTACATATCTTATTATTTTGTTGCACAATGCATTATACTACTACAGTATTTATACTGTCTACTGGTTCAGTTCTCACAAGGTCCACACACAATTAACATATATATAATGCCGAGCTACGTACTTAGTCACGACCATCCTCTATCTCATCTTCAGTTATAGAAGTATAATTTAAATGCATCATTTATTTATTAGCATATTATATCGTTGAACATGTTACACACCTGGTCAGCACCAAGGAAGGCTGAGGTTTACTGTTTGTCCAATATGTATTTTTGTTTAGAACACGTAGACAGTTACTAGCAATGTGAGGCAGACCAACTGGAAGTAATTCAATATAGAATCCCTTCCACGACGTACCGTCAGCGTGGACGGTATAAGCACATGTATAAAGTAGCTGTGTTACACAAACTCTTGTTCACATGACAAATCAGTGTTGAATTAAGGATGGAAATCCAATTGTATTACAAACTGTTATTGTCACATTGAATCGGACTAAAAACATGGAGATGTTTTTTCCATGAACTTTCTAGGACCAAAGTTCATGCTGTAACGCCTACTGAAGTGATTTGATAAAAAGTAGTCATTGTTTTCCAGCATCTGATACTCAATTTACTTATAACGACAATATTAGAAGCACAATAAGTGTACAATTAAATGTGAACTCGTACGTAGTGATTCTACTTAAAATCTCCGTGAACGTTCGTAATGCCAACAGATGCATGGTCAATCGTAGATACATCCTTTTTCATGAACATTCTTAACATTATCAATGCATAGACATATTGATATCAATAGGATGTTTCTATAGTTAGACATCAATGAGTCACTCGTATATATAGCAGTTGTACAAGTGAACAATGCACATTTTCAAACGCTTACTATTGGAATTCATATTCATAGCAGTATTGTGATATTAATATTATTGATAACATATCTAATGTTAAGGGTTTACCATAATAACAATAACAACAATAATAACAATTATACTACTACTACTACTACTACTACTACTACTACTACTACTACTACTACTACTACTACTACTACTACTACTAATTTCTTGGTATTATTATTATTGAATGGGGCGTAATGCCTTTTCACAAAGTCTTTGTTTAGTTAACACATTTGTATCTTCTATGTTCATTGATTCTGTATCGTTATTCTGTTTTTGCGGTTCACACTGTCCAAGTTGAATTAATCGTCTGGCTGCTTATTGGCGAGATGATCCGCAGCCCGTTATTTTCTTTCACTCAGTTTCTTCCAAACGTGTACGTCCAGATTTCCCAGTGGTGCCCAATCACACGTGATTGTTCGGTCCAGAGAGTGCCCGGAGTGAGAGAGGGCAAACAGAGATGTCTGACAGAGATGTCAGAGGGCAAGTATGAAGACCTCCTACAAGAGCGGAGACCTACAGTCACGTCAAGCACACACACTGACACCACAGTACAGAAGGATGGTCCTGCTGACTGTATGTATACACGTGGACTACACCGGTAACCACAGACTACACGCTGGAACTGTCCACTACCCTAATGGATTCATATTGTACCGTGCCGTTGACAGTATTGACTTTGAGTCTCTGTGTTTATAATATAAATTGAATAGAAACACATAACTATTGTATTCATATTTAGTTATAACTTGTCAAGTTCAATTACTTCAACTTTTGTCAATATTTATCAAAACTTTTATTAGAACCTAAAGTCGTAAATTTCAATGATATGGTATGATACAGCTTACTCACTAGTAATGCTGTAATGCTGTAATGCTGTAATGCTGTAATGCTGTTATATCAATACAATGCTCACGGATCATCGACGTAACATGTGAGGTGCCAGTATGTGGTTAGCAGTAATAAATGTCTGACACTATCCAGTAATCGCTGGTGCCAGGACTGACATGATCCATCCATGAGCCGTGATGACCTCGAACTCACAACAGAGAGGTCATGTTTAGTCCATCTGAACACCCAGTCCGTTTTAAATATTAATACGGATGGAGATTTTATTCTAAATAATTTTACCTTTTGCTGTGCCAATTCGGTTTAAATACGTCGAAGTTTTGGTTTTAGATACCATCAGTGCACTCTAGGGTAGGAAACAGTAATCGTGTTTTCTATCGTGTGAGTCGGAGAAACCAATTCTGAGCAAGAACCATTAGTCCACTACTAGATATATTGTTCTATTTGTGAGTGTGAAACAATCTGAACGTGAAGATAAGGGTGATATGGACGTACACATCTTCTATGTATTGCCCATAAAGGAGATGTTACTGAGGCGATTATGGGATGAAGTATGGTTCATCAGAACTAAGATTGCCAGTGCCATATATGCACTCAGAACTAAGATTGCCAGTGCCATATATGCACTAAGAAAGAAAAACAAATCATCTTTGGGTTCAAAAGGTTCGCTATAATATAAGCTTCAGATGTTCGTCTTAGTCTTGAGTCGATGGACATATCCGGCTATCTGCAGTGTAGACATCTGTATAAGCTGGCAGTTATAGTTTCATGGAGTATATTCTATGATACACTTGAGGATTTCCTTTCTCGAAGATCTCATATTTACCATGACACCATTGCACCCTCGTAAGCGCCAGACATCCATGCATAAGAGATCGCTATGTACGAGAGTGTTTTGAGCCTGTTAGTATAGTAGATCTATACTTGAGCTTCGAGAAACGCTAGTACCAGTAATCCTAGCGTAAATAAGCTTGTACGACTGTGTATGCCTATCATACAACATAGTGTACGCCTGTTATAATGTACACCATGATTACACTACGGTCTAGGGGCGATAGGTTAATTAATGTATACGCGTGCTAACTGTTTAATGTCGGAAAGTCGGGTTGCAGAGGGTCAACTATAATAGATAATCACGAAAGATAGTGTCACATGTCAGAGGTCAGATCTGACAATATATGGCATAAGAAAGTGACTGCCAGTACAGCCAGATGTAAGATATTTTAGGAAATAAAGCATAGGTGTTTTAATATTTAACTTTTTAATAGTTCCGATGTACCAGCAGCAATCGGTCTAAGTTTAATTAGTTGGCCAAAATAATACTAAGACAGGTTACCAGCGAAATTTTAATTGATTAAGAAACGATATTGTAAAAGTGTCAGTTTTCATTGAATGAGCGTCCTTACAAATAATATAGAAGTCCTGGAACCAATGTTCTAGTACGACGGGTGATTATGTTGATATTTATTGCCTGGGAATACACTAAAACTGTTCTTTACAACTGTAGCAATTGCCGGAGGAAACCTTGAATGCTTTCAGTTTTACTGCGTTTTTTAACCAACTGTCAAGAATTTATGATCTGTATTTCCAAATTCAATTTGCTCCAATCAAAAGCCATTATATCTCCCTGGTACTGATGGGGAATACTCTCAGAGGACCGGATAATCTGGGAGGATGTCGCTAGACAAGCCCAGGGATTACCTCCTGAACGTACAGCAATCAGTGTTATGGCTATTTATACACACACAACTGTAGATAGCGTCAAGTGTTGGCCAGACATATACCTGCTATTGTTTAGTCCGTGCCTGTGCGACAGTCTTGACTTTGCTAAGCCTTTGAAAATATGTTCAGAATAAGACACACTAAAACATTCAATAACATAATATACATGGCATCTTCAAAATACATCTGCAGGAAAAGAAAGCATTGAATCACTAATCTCGGCTGATAGTCCTGTTAGCTGACGCAAGTATAAGGCTTCAATAATATCATTACCATAAATGGAATACGTTATCCCTGGAAAACGGTCAGATTTGCTGAAGTCGTACATCACGGGAGCGAGCGTGTCGCCGCCTGGCGTAAACTGTTCACTAGAGATGATAAGGATACCGAAGTAACTCTCACTTCAAAGTAAAGAAATATTTCCCCTTTTCCTCATTTTGCATTCTATTTATCGTCAACGAAGCCACACTGACTTTTTGTCGATATATATCATGATCTAACATTTTCTCGACACGACAGCGTGTAGTTCTGCAACATTACCCACGGCAAGATGGTCGACTGGGATACACATTTGTCAGGAAGATTATTAAGTAGATATTGTTACTACGCTAAATTGTCGGTTTCCACATGAAAAGATACATATCCTATCGCGAGAAACAAACGATATATCGTACAGTGATACATTAACATAGAAGAGGTTTATATTCAACAAAACTATAATCAATGTAGAATCCTTGTACAAATCAAATATCCATAGACGTGTCGATATCTCACGCTAGTACACAAACCAGTGATAGGTATTCTTGAGAAATACAACATATTAGTCCATAATTTCCTCCAAACAGCGAATCGTCCAATGAATAATGAACAATAGAGTCAACGTTGTGTCATCCTGTGTTTTAATTGGTATGACGGACCACACTACGCAATGACTATGCTATGAAGTACAGGACACTAAAACTCTTTTTTTCTTTATTTCTTTTTGTATTGGGGTTTACAGTCGCTTTCTAGAATCTTTCACTAATATCACGACTTGTCAGTTTTAGGGCAGGAGGAAACCCACAACATCCGTAGC
>JAVCKX010131357.1:0-10192 GCA_034780695.1 Lepetodrilus gordensis
CGCCCCCCCCCCCCCCCCCCCCTCTCTCTCTCCTTACACCATCTCATTCTTTCCTTATTCTCTACATTTCTGCATATTCCTCCCTCCTCACTCTAGCCTTTGCCATTCCTCCTCCCCTGTTCTAACTGAATCTCTTTCTCTCTCTGCCTTTTGCTCACATTTGCTCTCTGCCTTTTGCCTCTATCTCTATCTCTATCGCTATCTCTCTCTTCCCTCATCTCTTTCTCTCTCTCTCTCTCTCTCTCTCTCTCTCTCTCTCTCTCTCTCTCTCTCTCTCTCTCTCTCGCTCTCTCTTATCTCTCTTTCTCTCCCTCTCCTTCTCTTTCTGTCTTCCCATCCTCTTTCTCTTTCTCTGTGTATACCATGTTACCCCTCTTTCCCTCTATTCCTCCTTTCTATATTTTCTCTCTCGCACATGCACGCACAGCAACAACATCTAAAGAACACAACCCCCCCCTAAGCACCTAGGAAAGACGAAGATGCACCATCTATAATTTAGCCGACCTGTTTTAAGAAATAACAGGCAGTACACTAAATGACCCGTTTTAATTGTTGCCACGGTTTTATATCGAGGAAGACGACATTCAATCGATTCCAGGCATGCTCTGCAACGAACTATCTACACTTGCCCTACTCATATGTGCCCAATACCTGTTCACAGGAATGAGAGATCTAGTCGTATATAAAACGGTATAAATAAAATCTCGATCGCACGTTGTAAATTACAGTACACTGAGAATTCTGAACGGTAAAAAGCAATCTACGAAGAGTAGGGTAGATATTAAAGATATTAGATACCAACCTTACTCTTATTTCAAACGGTTTGCTATAATAAAACTACACCACGTTGTGAAAATGCCAGTTGATAACCTAACGCGAAATTTATATCGAAATTTGTTGTTCTGTCCCCCCTCAAATGACGTCATTTCAAACTTTGTTTTGTGTTCACTCTGTCAGTTGTTGATAGATTATTGCGGGTAGCTATTTCACACGAAACGAGGAATGTCAGGACCCGTTATTTTCAACCCTGTTCCACCCGAGTGGAGTTCTATAGATGAGCGTTACGGATAATATATGGCAAACACGAGACTGGTATGGACTGGAAGCTTCGCTTGACAGGCTTTAACTATATGCCAGTATCTTATGTCTGTACGCCTTTAAGGGTGGCTTCTTAACGGGGTATAATCCCCTCTATAAACGCCCGACAGTTCTAAGCAAACAGGCATATGTAGGCCGATATGAACAGGCATATAAATATATATTAAATCTATCATTGAACCGCCTCAATAAGGAGCTGCGCATAGCTACATGCTGATTATTAATTGTGCATGAGTTCGAAGTAATCCTTTACCATATACAATACCACACCGTCTGTATCTGTTAGGGTTTAGTAGCGGTGGGCTATAAATTAACATTAATGTACCACCCAAAGAGATTAACAGTAATTAAATGTTTGAAGTGTGTATAAAAGATTAGGACGATGTATTGAGGAGAACCCAATTTTATTTTCGTGTTCGGAGAGCTAAATTAAGTTTTAGCTGTGCAATTTCTGTTGTATCTGTTTGACAGAAAACAACATTGGGCGGTGTTGAACTGATGTGGTCTTCGTTTTGATACTGAGATTAAAAAGACACCTCGTAACATGGTTAATGGCATCGTGGAGGGGAAACAGAAACGATATCCAAGAATGTCTAGTCGCTGTTTGTGAACGAAAGAACATTCTCCGGTCTGACGGGCTTGCTAACTCTATTATCAGCTAATAAAACAAGCAATTAAACGCTTCTCAAAAACCGTAATTACAAGGGAGTCAGATTAGCTTGTGACGTTCCATGCAGTGGGGGGTGGTTTCCATCAAAGTTCCGGGTCGGGTCCGTCAATGGCATAACCAAAGGATCTGAAATGTGGTCACACGTGTTACAACAATTCACACAGCCTCCGCATCGTACGAACTTGAAATGTTTGCAATGGCATAAATTCGCACGCATGCCGTAACTGCAACATTGCTCAACGTTACGCCAAGCTATTTATAGCTGCAGTATAATGCATATCGTATGCAATATAGCCATAGCTATGTGCATGCAAATCTACGCTGTATGCTGTTTCCGTATGAAAATTAAATTTACTAATTTACCAAGCGATGTCCGGTGAAATTAGGCTTAGCTTTCTTCGAGCCACGTGGTAATAGAGTTTTGGGAATCCAGGCCCTCCTTTGTAGGCGGAATAGTTGGTTCCTGTAGTTCAGTGCAGTCCAGAGGCGGCTTACCGGAACGAGTAGCTAAGCAAGACGTGCACATAGCATCAGACAGAACAGCTGTCTACATTTACCACGGTTTGCCATCTGGCTGCCGAGACCCAGGGGTTAACGACACCCGACATTGTCTGTCGTTCCCGTTCCATCCTCGCAGACAGCTATACCGGATTCCGTTTCCTTGGAAAATATGCAGCGAAAAATGTACGCGCACAAAGACAAACACAGACACTCTCCTTCCTTCCATCACCCTCTCTCTCTGTCACTTATCTCTCACTCCCCGCTATCTCCCCTCCCTCCCCGCTCTCTCTTTTCCTCTAGCTCTACCTGTGTCTCTCTCTCTCTCTCTCTCTCTCTCTCTCTCTCTCTCTCTCTCTCTCTCTCTCTCTCTTTCTATATCTCACCAAGAGAAAGAGGAGGAGGAGGAAAACGGAATGAGATTATTGACTATCCAGCCCGCTCTTCCACATACCAATAAATCCACAACTTTGAAGAGATCACGCTGGGTTTGGGAATGTTTAAACGTTTGCTCCCAAGATAATACTAATTTTACGATGTGTTTATATTTACTTTTTTGGAGGTTTTCCTTTTTTAGCGGGGGTCTTTACTACGGTGTAGGATGGTATCTTGCCATGTTTTCATTAACGGTTGATAATTAGGTTAATTTAAGGATTATCTCCCTTCGACTCCGATGGCCCAGTTCCGGTATCCACCAAGAGAGTGTTTACCCTCCAAGCAGTATCTGCTAAAGCACTCTCTCTGACAGGGGTATGTTAATGGTAGAGGAACCGGTCATTCCCACATGCTTTAAAGACAGAGGATAAATATTTACACAGAAAGCCTTCCTATTTCCTGGTTATGTGTGTTGTCAATAGCAGTATAACTTTAACACCTCCCATGGCCAAAAACATACTCAAATCAACACTATGAAACACACAGGACGTTATATACCTAACAAATACATAGATATAGTCAATACACGTACCATGGGAATAACATAAATAATAAAATATTCGTTTCTTACATTGGTTCCATGCCCCTATTCACCAATTCTACCGCTAGAGGGCAGGTCGCATTTATAAATGATGTTATGATAAGGAACCCAGCTAATGTGTTGCGCTTCATCTGGTAAGGTCACATGTCTTATCGATTCAAGAATTGGCTACAAGTAAATATATTTTAAATAAAAACATCTATAACACCCGTCAAACACACGACGCAATATAAGGTTATTACAACGTTGTAATAACGTTGTAATAACGTTGTAAGAAGATCATAAGAACTTTTTGTGTTTTCCGGATATATACTGTAGTGTCATTTTATTCTGTACGTATCTGAGATATATAAAGTGCAATATGTTCAATAACAGCCCCAGTAGACTACTTCATAACATGTAACCTTTAATAATATTTAATATAATAACTGAAGACAGCTACGCATTGTTGAGCTTCTTTTGTTCCCCGTCTCATTTCCGCAACAGGTGGCACGACATGCGCAAAACACTAGATAATCATTCAGAAACTACGCCTTTGATTTCGGAATCTCTTGATTAGAATGCAAGCCATTCTAAATGTCCCTTTTCTCTCTGTTTCAGCATCGCTACCATTTGCTATAAAGACAGGCATTCCGATTATGCCAGGCCAATACGGGTAAGTGAAGCACTGTTTGCACTCTTTAATCCCAAATATATTATATACCACGCAAAAAAAAAAAAGATGCACGTGACTCTTCTCAATATGGTCAGATAGTTAAATGATCCTCCTGTATTATATATTGATATAGGAGCGAATCTGGTTTTCGTACGTACAGGACGTTTCCATAACCTCTGATATTTGAAAGTGTAAACCTCCCTCCGTCCAACCTCTCTGCGCGTGTAGCTCTGACGTCACAACTTGTCTTTCCTTTCCCCGATGTTTCAAAATATTGGCCAGCAGATGGGGCGGTGGATCGTGTTCAGAGTAGGAAAACACCCTGGGAATCGCATCTATTGGTGTCTGTCTGAAGTACGACGGGGAACTTCAGAGAGTAGGTTGTGGGAGGCTAGAAATGCAGCGTGTGGGGATACTTGGGGGGATGTTTTTTTGGTGGGGGGAGAAAGCTATATTGGGCGGAGTTATGTTCGAATTCACACAGATCCCTAGAGTCGGATTCAAACTAGGTGATGCATCCACATATTTCTAACAACGATATTACATATATAATTGGAAGTTTATTATTCCGGGGGGAAATGAATCCAAATTCGTTTTTAAAGATAATGTTTCTTGAGTTTTTGAAGTATCCATAAGGTATGATGTATTCCTTCTTTCCCTATAGCGGCTAACTTGTGAGGTAGCTGTCATAAGGCATAGAAAATCCTCCCAACCTAGGGCTGATGACCCTTGACCTGATCGATCAGTGATTGAACAAAAACAAAAAACGGGTACTCGAGTTTTCTTGTGTTTTGTGCCAGATCCGATTTCGTTTTAACGTGGTTTGACTTTTTTCATTTTTGCTTGCCGCGTGTGGTGGGGCCCTTGTCCCACATTGTGTGAGGCCGACCCTGCAGACCCGTGTGTTTATATAACAGGACTGTTCTCATCCTTCTAGTCTGCTGCTGTTGTGACTACTAACCACACTCAGTCAGTAGTATATTACAGTATGTGCGTGATAAGAAGTCTAACAAACACAGGATTATGCATATATATCTCTCTTATATATACTGCCCTCCCTTCTCTTTGAGAGAAACTGCTTGCGGTGCTGTAGTAGATGAACTCATTCTGGACAACGTCGCCGTGACCTTGACCTTGATTGCAAATTTCTGATTGGTCATACTTTTATCTTCCATCATGTGATCAAGAAATAATGCATCTCTTGTTAAGTTGTTATGTACGCAGGTCATCTATCAGAAGTTCAATTGGCAACGTGATGTGATATTATCTTCTCATTCATGCTATTAGTCATATTATAGATTTCCGTCGGAAATTTACAACATTGAACAGAAGGATCCCTTCTGAATTTAGTCCAAATTACATCTGAATAATTTATGGTAAATGTAAATGCCTGACGCTGTGGATGTATACGGTATACTGTTTAATTGCGGGCGTACTTCACGCTTGAGCAGATAATCACATCAGTTCTATAGTACCCACGACATCAGTGGACCGTGCTGTTTTCACTCTCGAGGGCTAGTGTATTCTTCAATATTTGGAATACAGAGTTAGCCACTTCCGGTAGTGTGATAAAGCCATATAGTTAAAAGGTCAAGGTAGTTTTACGAGGGCACATTTTGCCATTCTTGTGTCCTTAATTGTAGTCCAGATAGTTTTAATGAATTGTTCATTATTTTTTACTAGATAGTTGACATCTGTTGTTAAGATGGTGGCGTTTAGGCCGTGCAGGTGTGATTGCTGTGGCGTCGTTGGTGTGATAATGTACGGCTACCCCACTTATCTCTTTACCGTTGATAACCACCATCACTCCGAACAGTCTTCATCATGTCACAGCCAATTGTGTTTCTCGCTTAAGTATTCCAGATAAGGCCTCACGGCCTTCGTCTGCACATGCTCGTCTCAAAGGTCGAAGGTCGAACTTCCTATATCCTGAAGGTATACATACGCGAGGTGCGATAACAGTTGTTTCCATCCACGTGTTCTCCTCATTCAAAAACCGACGTCTATTCTTCTTCTACCTCTGCTTCATCTCCAAAGCAGCTAGGATAGGATATGTCCAGAATGGGCCTTCGTACATATATCTGTCTTGAGATATGATAACTTCGTTTCATTGTCCCAGTTCAAATTTTCCTGATAACGCTGTCGATGTATTTCAATGATAACATTAATCGTAGAAGTGCACGGGACTTCATTTATCGAGATTCGGTGTTGTTTCTAAAATATTTGCAGCAAGGGAACTAGTACTCGTAGGTCGGAAGGAGTTTTATTTTTAGAAGGTATTCCATTTGACTGACGCATGAGACGCATTAAGAGAAACAAGAGACTTTAACCATCTGAGAACGAGTGTTATTTCGGGGGTTCTTTTTTTCTCCCACCTCATTCACAAAGCATACACCGCCATTACCGGAAGTGACACAACCGACATATTTCACTTTTACTAAATCGTCTAAATCCCGGTAATTTTACACTTTGGAATAAATGCCATCATCAATAAACATTCACATCACGGGTAATCTTCCGACTAATATATAAAAGGAACACGCCCATAGTAGTTCTACACGTTAGTGGTGTCGATGAACACGCATTCTTTGCGCCGTATTTTGGACGAGTTCACTATGCCTCATACTGTTATTGTTTATTGTGCCAGTCGAGCCTGATATCTAATTCGGATGCACCGAGCTACCATGGCGTGAATACGTGTGATTAATGTCGGCACCAGCTGTCGAGAACATGCCCCTCGATCCGTCCTCTCCCTTTCGATACTTCTCCCCAATCTCGCATGTTTAATTAAACACATCCTATAGGCCTTGACTCGACTTCACTTCCCTTCGCCTTAATCTCCTATATACGGAAGCACATGCACAGGCGAGGCGATTCATCCATCCCGTCAGCTTTTTTTAAAATCTCTTTCTTCACATGTTGAATAGGTGTCGGAAATTCGAGAATTGTTCGTATTGTTTTAGGTGGCTATAAATATAGCGGCCATCTTGGATTGGCCACGTAATCGTTGAAGGGACAGACAGATAGACAGACGGACAGACAGATGGCTTTATTAATGAGAGAACTGTCAACCAACTCCACCTGTTGAAATCTTCAATCATTAATGCTTTATTCTGTACGGGTCATTCTCTTGACATGTTGTGTGAGGCATATCTCCCCTCCTCCTCCTCCTCCTCCACCCTCATCCCCCCATCCCCTCCCCACCTCATCCCCCCACCCTCACACCGTCTCCACTCTCTCCCCACCCCTCATTCAAACCTTTCATTGTATCCAGACAACGGCCCTATATAGCTGAGTTAGAATACAGGATCATGCACGGAAGGTAGAATGGTAGCATAATGACGTCTTGACTGAATCGGAGTCTGCCATTGAGACCTTTGGTGATTGATCAAAATCTCTGACCTCTCGAAATATGGAGGCCTATAGTTTCTCCCCTTTTTTAAAAACCAGTCACCAACGGGTGCACCGTTAGCTTTGTAAGCCCGACATACTTGAAGCCGAACATGCTTTGCTATTTGGCTGGGTATAAATCTGGTTCAAAGGGTAGCTATAAAATATTGCGTGGTACGTCTTTGACCTCGTATTTGACCCAGCCCTATCTCTTGCACCGAACTCGAGAGCAGATTACGTCGGCTAGGTACAAAATTAACGCATTCATAATCAATATGTCCCATAATTCCATGGGGGATTAATCACTTTAAAAAAAATATATGTTCCTGATTCTATTATTGTAAATATATGTATCTACTGGGTAATTATCGATGCATAGAATACAATTGCACACTGAGAACATCAAACAGGCGATACGGTCTGAAATACCAAATTGATTGAACGTTAGACTCGTTCCATGGTGGTTATATACCCACTTAGTCACGTGACCTTCACTCTGGGGACACCTTGAATTGATCCAGCGAGGATTTAACCCATATCGGGTGGGGCATTTTCCCGTTGGTATCCGAGTGATCAAAGTGGAGGTATTATTGGCCTGCGAGGCCCGTGTCCTGTTATTGACATGCGGTCCCTGTCACTCAGTGCACCGGAGAGCTTTCCCGCCAACTCGTCAGAAGCAGACGACATTGCTCGTAGGGCTAGCAGACGTTAAAACTTTGTGTATACAATCACGTGATGTCCCTCGCTGTTTATGTAACGTATCCCCCCGCGTTTTTGTGTATATTGATATCAATATCGTGATTGCCTATTAATAATGTAGTTCTACGATGGCAGACATGCACAAGCGACGATCATCACGACGACACACCTTTAGGGCGGTGCAGCGTATTTTAGTCCTCGCAGACGGAAACCTACTGATAAAGCCCCTTTCGACGGTTTGCGCTGAATAATGAAATATTGTCGCACTGTAAGTGTCAGACTTCCCGTTATAAAAAAAAAATTCGCAGTGGTGTACGTATTTTGAAACCGACGTGTGACCGCGAGTCTTGCTTCAGGTCAAGGTCAAGGTCGTGATGACCCGGGTCAGGCACAACGCAGTAATTCTTCACACCTCTGAGCTTATTAGCCTTGGGTGTCGCTCATCAGTAAATGAACACGGCTCTCTCGTCAACCAGAAACCCCTAGCATATTTTACTGTAGCTCACATAGTTAACAAGACACGCACAGCAAACGTTAGTTCTAAAGCAAGTTTTTTTTTAAAGATGCCACGCCGTCGTTACCTTTTTCGCCAAGAAAATGTCCACCATTAGGTGATGTTCTTCTATGCGATCTGTGTTGATGGGTATATTAAGTAAATGTATATACACAATTATAAACAATTCTCTAGACGGTTTACATAGTGCGTTTTAAAATCTAGAATGCGCCGTGAAGAAATTAAATCCAGAAATACCTCGCCCTTCATACATCACCGGCATTGTACGTTACCACAAAGCATTTGCATATTGACCTGAAACAACATCTCCGATGTATTTCGGGGTTTTATCATCCGAAGTTTGATCGGTGTTAAATGCAATTACACCGGTAATGTCCTAGACTAAAATTACCGGGAGAATTACTCGAGTATAATGGGGCTGATATAAGTTGATTGCCATCATCGAAACGAATGGAAACACGCGGGTAAGCTGGTGAGACTGAGCACACCAATATGTCATAAATCACCGCCGGATGGAGATCAATTTCACCGGTCGCCTGCTTCCAGCAACACCGGTAAGCCTTGGGGCTATCGATGTATATTTCACGTCACTCATAATCCATTGCTTTTAAATCCCGGTCCAATAAATTGATACACGGAGATGGAAATCGCTGCAGCACGTTTACCATTTTTGTCATTACGGGACTTCTAATTGTATGGACATTCTTAACAATGCGTGACTTCTCGGATAGGATTACAACAACACCAGCCGCAACGATAAAAACAAATCAACTAAGCCATGCGCAATCTCTATGTATGAATGCAATGGAACTGCTCTTTTTCTCTAGACCGGAATTTTACCCGTAAATTTAATAAGAAACCTTCTCTATGTGTGTAACTCGTGAATGGAACGCGACTGCGGTTCAGATTTATCGTCGAATTATCTTTTTGAAACTGATGTTTTCGTGAGGCAAGGCGTCGGGCTCATTCTGTAGTATTAGGAGGACAAGGTACGCAGATCGGATAGGGTGAGGGTTGAGGGGGTGGGGCTGGAAGCCAGACCATTTGACCTTCACCTCGACCCCTTGCATGTTCCGATTGTAATCCACCAGCTGATTCAGACTTCATCGGTTATCAGAACAATCGGAACTGTCAAAAAGAAGCGCCGAATTACCTCTTTAGAATGTCTCAGGCGTCAGATGTACAACCAGACCGTACGTCAGTGGGGGTCAGAATCGGAAGCCGAAACATCCTCTCGTTAGTAACGTAAGCTCTGTTTTAATAAACTGAAGCCGTTTTTGTTTTAAAGTATTCGTGCCATAGTTTTATCGGAGGAAAGTAGATTACTGGTAATGTGAAATCTAGATCCGAAGCAAGGATCCTATGTCGAAAGATCGTAACTTCTGATAGACGGTTTTGTTAGTTTTAAATGAATGCCTATGGTAGGTTAAGGTCAGCCCTTGCGTCTAATGGTAGAGCTAAGGTTAGGCTTCATCGACGGCATCGTTACACTGCAATAATTGGCTTGTTGAGATTAGCCCATGCGGTCACTATGAAGTGGACTTGGAGTTCGAGATCAACCTCAGACATAAATAAACTCTGAAATGTTTTTAGCTTAGTTTAAACGTATTTTAATGACCCAAACTGTCAAGATCGTTTTCTATGTGTGTGTGTAGAAAGAAGAAGCATTACTGTTAATTTCACTAGATGGGT
>JAVCKX010131390.1:0-10191 GCA_034780695.1 Lepetodrilus gordensis
TACTACTGTTAGCCAGTTTGAATATTTTAATAAATTATATAAGCAACCAATCAGAGACTAGACATGCGACTGGTGTGTGAGGCTTACGTGAGCTCTTATCTCCGCCTATATCGCGTGTATCACTACAAGAGCTCACGGAGGTTAGTGTAGTCATAATAGCCGGGGTTTTCGAGGATGCGTTTCGCAGAGCTCTCTTAGATGCTAAGAAACCATGTATCCCTCTAATTGCTGATAGCTAATACATTGCTAAGAGAGTGCTATGACCTCTTAGCGGCTAAGAGATCGCTGTGAAACGATACCCAGGTCTGCGTATCATGGAAGGGTCGTACCGGTAGACCTGGCATATATTTCAAGGTTTACGTCACTTCCTGCTATAATAAATATATGCTGTACGCCATGTTTTAGGCCTCGACTAGAATACGACACTTCCATCATATTCAAGCCAGGTTAGACTATTAGTATAAGAATCCAGCATAGGTAGTCTTATGGGATTGAACAGGTGCACCCAAGGTGGAAGAAGTTCATCACACTCTGCATTTTTAGAAAAGAAATCTCACAAATCAAAATATCCAGTCCAGTATAAGTAAACACAATGTTTTGGTTACTTAGTATTTCTATGGTTTATTACTTGAAGTAGTCTCTTATGTATACTCCAGTAGTCTCCCAGTGGATTCCCAATGTGACGTAAAATAATAATTCACGCATTTCATGTAGTAGTGTAGTTGTAAGGAAAGTATCATGAGCGTACAACTGGAAATTGCATTAGTCAGCTTTGTGGAAAACACATGTCCACCTCGACAAATGCCAGGGTGTGGCAGTCAAGTATGAAGGCAGATCTCCAACAAAATTCCCTTTGTTGATTAGCCCTGGAGCATGTCTAGCAGGAGGAACACTTTGTGGCATACAGAGAAAGAGGCGCAAATAGTATTGTTGTAACCAGAAATTTATGTTTTAATATTTTTAATTTAAATTTTAATAGTGATTTAAATCATATTTGGTCAGTACCAGTTGGTCCTGAAAATCAATCAACTGAAGAACCCTTGAATATTAAAAAAGTTGTGAAAGGCCTATTGATTTACATTTTTGACATCTTTTTCTTTTTTATATTATTCTGTGTATCGTCTTAGTTTTTTAAAACCTTTTCACATATATATATATCTACATCTATCTATCTACATCTATCTATCTATCTATCTATCTATCTATCTATCTATCTATCTATCTATATACATATATACTGTAACATTGAGCGCTATTAATGTTGTGGGTTTCCTCCTGTTCTTTGTCACATATGGGTAAAAGATTCCCACTGTGACGTAAAACAATAATTCACTGATAAGCTTTGATATGAGTGAAAGAATCTTGAAAATTACTCTAAACCCCTGCTAAAAGCAAAATAAATCAATAATAATTTTAATAGTTACTGGAAGCAACCAGAGATTTGCTCAGGCATGTTTATTCTCCTGCCTAAACTGTCAAGCCAAAATCATGATATACATGTCAGAAATAATCTTTACATCTGCTCTAAACACCTCACCCCCACACCCTAAGTAAAAGAAATGAAAAAAGTAAAATAAAATTGAGTTCAATTCTTGTTGACATTGTAGGACGGAGGTCAGTGTCAGACATTGTTAAGGAGGTCGAGGAGGTACTGGAGGTCCCGGAGGTCCAGACAGTAGAAGCTGAAGTCGTCAAGGCGCCTGTACAGGAAGATTTTGCCGCATACCAGCGGAAGATCTCTCGAGACTTACTTTCCATCGTGCCAACAGAAAACTCAGATGCTGAATCAGAACAGGTATGTTGCAATTTTAATAAATATTCAAATTTTTGTCGTTTTTTCTTTTTCTTTTTCTAATTCTGGGAATTATTGCAGGTTATTTTGAGACAGCTTCATGGAACATTTGTTTACGTGCAGCTATTCATGGACAATTGTAAGCGATACTCTATTGGATTCACAACTATTGATCAGGTTTGCCTATCACAGGATGAGGGCTGCACAAAGAGAGTGATATGTCTAGCTGGGAGGGCACAATCAGTTGTAATGCTACCGTTAGTCTGTGGAATGTCACTCTCATGCAACCCACTGCTTTATTGTATTTGACATATAATAATAATGCTGATAATAATAGTAATAATAGTAATAATAATAATAATAATAAGTATACTTACTTTTCATGCATCCCTAAGGGGAAGTCTTATAATATATATACTATCACAGGATAATAATAATAAGTATATTTTTTATGCTCCTAACTTATGCTTGAGGTGATATAATAACAACAACAACAACAAAAATATTTAAAAACATAAATATTAAAATTCTACAACTGTGTGTATAGAATATAAGGTATCAGTCTGTATATTTGACACTGGATGTCATAAGACATCAATTCACAATGTAGGATATCGGACTTGTATTCATAGTGTTTAACATAAGACATATCAGGATATGACTGCCAATATTCCCTTGGTCACTGTTTGACTGAACTGCAGTAAAATCAATTTATAGGATTATGTTTGTTCTGTCTAATGTAAATAATGCATGCGGCTAGGCATGAGGTTGTATTGCCCAGGGGTCACATGTCACAAGGGTCACAGTCACACTGCTATATCCAGGGCTCACTGGTTCAGATGTGACACTAATATGACACCCAGGAACTAATTAAAACAATAGGCTATACCTTCAAACATTGCTTTGCTCTTCCAACATATTCAATCCCATCTCGATCAAGAATGTAAATTATGAGGGGAAAAATTAAAGATTGGGTAACTTATTTTTATTATTATTATTTATTATTTATTAGTATTATTATTTATTATTTATTATTGTTATTATTATAACTATTTCACTAAATATTTATGTATCCTGGTATCATAGAATCACCAGTGTTAGTATGCATCAGACAATACCTACCATGTTTTTTAATCTGGCATTTTGGAGATCCAGAATGAGTCTGTTTGTCGGCTATCAGCCTCTGACTGTTTATAAATAATGCCCCCATTTGACTTCTGTCATAAACAATGGCTGCCATTTCAGTCTGCTCATCTCCCCGTGATTCCACTCACCTCTGATGTCACATAGGTCGCAAAACAGTGTATACAAACTACTGATGATGTTCCTGTGTATACTGTAATAGTAGAACCATGTATGCTCATAGCTGTTGTGATTAACCTGCGTATTTACTGGAAATAAACCGACTGCTTGTAACAATATAAGAAAAACAAATCAGACTTAGCCCAAAGGGTGTTGCTATTTTGATCACTGATGATAATTTATATCCATAAAAATGAAAATTGTCTCGTATAACTTTTTTATCCTGTTTTATTATTCTGGTTATTGTAGTTTTGCTTGTATTTGTTTTTCATGGAATATATTCCAATATATTCTGATTATGTATTTAACCCTCTGCATGCTGAAGGTAAATGGAGATGATCTATGGAGCAGTATCTGTTCCTAATCCAGCAGGGAGAGGGTTAAGACTAAGACTCATGTTTATTCTTTGTATTGTTGCTATTTCTTCAGAACATTATGAATTTACCTAGGCAACATAGTTTCAGATAATAATCTTCCATTTGTAGAAAATAAAAGTGATGATATTGACACCATGAATAGTGATTAAATTGTGTCCTAAATGATATTCTAATCAGCTCTATTCCTGTTTGTTTATCTCGTGTTATTATTGGCATGCAACACACTTGTGGCAGAGCTTTTTAACATATGTGATTTCACCTTCATATCACTCATGTAACACCTTTCAAAACAGTGATCTACAGAATAAACAATTCATTCCCATGATTTTTTTGTGGGTCAATTGATGCATGGAAATGTATGTTCTTGTAAATATCGCTCTATGTAGTACGTAGGAGAAATAACAAAAGCTGACATAGGTAAAGTGACACTGTATTTACCCCACCCTCCACAATATTCTGTTTGAGTCCCTTTAATAGCAATGGCCTAAGGACACTGTGTATTCCATCAGACTGTCCGTTAGATTTCTCAGATGTATTCATTCAGTGAAGACATCTTCTTCATAATTTCCTGCTTCCTCTTTCATCTTCTTTTCTTCTTCCTGATTCCATTTTGTATCCATGGTAACTAGAACCAATCCTGAGTTTCTGGTAACTATCAGACATCAGCTAGAATTGGCTCAGGGTTAATGTTTACCATACCAGAATGATAAGAGAATTCTGCGACACTTTGCAGAGACCAGGGTTTCAAATAAAATCAGCTAATCTGAAAACACTTCTTGACATTTTAACGAGTTTATCAAGCCTAGTAACAATACTGATATTTAAACACAATAAAAAACATATCTAAATGGAGATGGTCCACTTGGGTAACATCGTATGTCTGAAAAGCTTGGGAGAGTCTGAAGGCAGTTTACGTCTAGACATTGATATCAGAGCTATTAACAGTAGGAAACAGACACACCTGGTTAGAAGCAAGATATGATGGTCTCTAATAATGTATATATCCTCTACAGTATTTTAATGTTTTTAAGTTTTGAACAGTACAAAAGCCACATAATGTCCTACGTAATCCTCACTTGTACTATACACATGTGTAATATATAAGTGAAATATTCTATTATCTGAACAACTTTTATAATGTTCAACAGATTACACATTAAACATAATGGAATATTATTGTAACATATAATATATGTCCTAATATAATTCTAAGTGGTGAAAAATGATTTAAATTTAAATTTATCTAAGTTTATCTACCGGTAATACTTTTCTGAAAATTTAAAATAGGAATAGAAAATAAATTAAATTCCTTTTAAATGTATCTAAATTTATCATGTTTATCTAATACATTTCTGAGAATTGAAAATAAAAATAGAAAATGTATCAAATTTATTTCAGTTATATAAATAGCCAGGACTATTTTGCACTTACAATGTTTATATATAGCCATCTCGGCCTTACCGATTCCTGCGGCAATGTAAAATAATAATTCAATCAATCAATGATCACTCACTACTGTTTCTAAAAATAAAACACTTTTTTACATCTCATGCATGACCCGGAAGTGACCTCTGTTCTCAAGTACATTGGAACATGTTTGATTGCATATTTGTCTGTACAGATTGATATTTTACATATTTTCATCTTCTTTTATTTCAGGGCGTGAAAGTGTACGATGACATTGACATTAAAGAATATTTGGATGGGTTGGTACCACTTTGCTATATATTCATAAATACAGTACCTCATAGTAATTATGCACACGGTCTCATTATTACTTTATGTATTTTTAGATATTGTATGATTCATGTGATTCTATATATACTACTGTTGTAGTATTCTAAGAAATCTTTTCCATGAATTAACCTTTTACAATTAAAAATGCCTGCAACCATTAAAAGCAAAATGTATATTATCTTTTAACATGTTTTCCAAAAGATATTTGTCTTATCTTTTAACTTATTCTGTTGTCTGTAGTATATATTTTTAAATACTTACAACTTAAAAATAAAAATATGAAAGAAATAACATTCATATTCTTCATCAATATTTTGGTATATAAATCAGTATTTCTACTGCTTTCTGTGGTATTCTATTTTAATCCAGCATCCCGTTCCACAGAACACTCATAGCACTGCAAATCATACCTAATGTTCGTTAACACAGAGTCATGATTCTTATTGCACTATAATTCTATGGAATGGGACTAACCTGGTAATATGAAAAATAACTGAATTATTTTTTTAAATGTTAAAATATTCCAATCCTCCATCAATATTTTAAGATAATAAATCTCCTTATAGCCTGTGGAAAATGTTATATAAAAAAAACCTAGTATTACAAAAAAAAAGAAATTGACATTTTCATTATTATTATTTTTGTAATTTATTGATTTCAATTAATATGAATATTTTCTATATCACTATTCACACTCAGGCCCTCAGATGATGAGGGCTCCGAGCAGGGCCTGTACGAGATCCCAGTGGCTCGTCTACAGCTCTCAGAAGAGAGCACGGCGGCCATGGCAACGCCAGCAGGAAGTCAGTCCGTGGATCAGTGCAGTCTGGCCACTGACACCAGCATTGATGACCTTACAGAGGAGATGGCCGACATCGCACTTCCCCCACCCCTTCCACCTCGACGCGACCGAACGACCTCTGACCTGACCAGCGAGAAGGGTGGCACCATCTCTGGCCGAGGATCAGCTTCCAGAGACGTGTACGACAAGAGCGATAGATCTGAGAAGAGCGATAAGTCTGACGATGTCCTTGACGACGGTTAGTCAGATGTATATTTTTTGTTTCACTGCTGATATGGCTTCGAGATTTTTTAAGTTCAAGCTCAACTCAGTTTTGTTCACAAATCCCTGTATGAAATTTGAACTTGAACATGAAATCATGCTCAGAAAGTTTCGTAATTTTTGGGCCTGGCTACCATTTCATGCATCTTTTGTTATTCACTATACAGCTGTAATCCTCATGTAAGAAGCCTAGATAGCTATGATACAAGATCACATGAAATGGTTTTGTAGTAGATTTGAAAGCTTTATGAAAGGGTGCCCTAAAATGTTATATTTGTCTAACAATTTTCCCCAATACTGTTTTGCTGATTTTGAAACCGTATGGCTGATCTAACTTACCTATCTTATTTATTTTATTTATGTTTGTCATATGTTTCATTGCCAATTAATCAAATGATAAGCAAATAAATAAAGGTACATGAAGGTACATGAAGGTACCTAGCCAAAACTGATCTGACCAAATATAAAACAGTTCGATTCAGTAAGATTAAAAATATTTTGCACTGTGGCACAGTATCTCCAACCTGAGACCTCTGGAGTAGAAGTACCGGTATGTATGTGTTATTGTATACACTGCTTGTGTTCTTGCAGAGATAGTTGGAGACAGCACCAGCTACGAGTCGTACGATGAGGACAACCATGATACAGATCTGCTCAAGAAACTGAACATCAAACTGCCAAAGTAAGTCTAGCATTGTACGCCCACCCCAGGATATCTGCTTTATGACCTTGCAAAACATATTACTTGTGTTTGACAGTATTGAATATACAGCAGTAGGTTTCACCTATAGAGGAATGAATGATGTCCTTCTACTATTGTATATTGATGTTCTTCTACCATTGGATTTTAATGTTGTACTACCAATGGATTTTGATGTAGTACTAATGGATTTTGATTTTGTAGTACCAATGTATGACTGAGTTTGATCTACTGAATGTTTTGATGTTCTACCAATGGATTTAAAAAAATGTCCTACCATTGCATTTTTCCTTGATCTGTCAGTACCAGCCAATGTTTGCAGGTTTACTGAAACATTTATTGCATTTTGATGCTGTTCTATTTGATGTTGTTCTACTAATGTGTCGTTGCAAATGTGGTAAATATGCAGTGACGTTATACTCCATAATCATTCACTCTACTAATGGGGATGACTGTGTAGCCTATGACATTGTTGCACCAATGTTGTTACAGACGTCCCAAGAAGAAGTCCAGTAAGTTGAAGAAGCTGAGCAAGTCGCGGTCGTCGTCCCACTGGGAGATCAACGTACCATTCCGCAAGCTGGACGACGTGGCACTGTCTGGAGAGCTGCAGTACCGCGGCAAGTTGTCCTGGAACCGCAAGCTGGTGGCGCTCAGCAACGGAAACATGGCCCTGTACAAGCCCGACAAGGACACAAAGCCTCAGCTTGTGGTGAGTCACCGTTCTGGCAGATAGTCGTGGTTCTGAAGGAGGGTCGTGCTTCTAGGAGGATGTCATAGTTCTAGGAGGTTGTGTGGCTTTGCAAAATTGATGTCCTTTGATGAACCTTTGTTTTCTCTATGTACATGATGGGCTTTAGTGGTTCTGGAAGATGCCAGGAATCTGTAAAAACTATTCTTTTTGATCTCTTGATTTGCCGCCATTACAATAGTGAAAATGAACAGAATTAATTATTTATGGTAATGGTGTTGATCAGAAGATTATTTTACTGAAAGCAATATACAAATCCCTCACGTATTACAAATATCATTATCTCTATTACCTGTGTATAATAAAATGTACATATTCTTAGCTTTATGTCGAGGTATCGCATGATGAAATTGATTAACAAATAACTACAAAGAGACACTGAAGGAAATGTACTAATTGTAGATATTGACAAGCACCTGTCAGTTGAAGAGCATTGATTGATACACATACTAATGCAATGTACAGATGTTCAGCTACTGTTGCCTTTATGGTCACATACAGAGATGTTTACAACTAGCAATGTAATAAACAAGCTGATGGATGTACTTCAATAACAAAGGCTGTCAGGGGTTGAGTGCTTGGAGGCGGGTTATAATTACTGTCATTCATTGATTGACATGTGATACATTTCAGCAAAGACAAGAACTCTCAAACCTATTCATTTTGCTTCATTAATTTCATATATTTCTGAATAAACTAAATACATTTTTAAATGATACATTTGAATAAAAATTTAATTATTAAATACAGCAATGATTAATTAATATAAAAGTTTACTTGTTTTATTTATATGAGGTTTTTTAAGATTAGTTGTATAAACATTTATATATTTTCACTCATAAGAAGTCATGTCAAAAGTCATACTCTTTCATAATTTGTTTTTCAATATGTCTGTAAACAATCAGATACCACAGGTATACATGTATATGTTTAATTAAGATATTGGGCTAAATATATAATTTTATTATATCAGTGTGTAAGGTTTAATATTAGAAAAAATGGACGGAAACTTGATGCAACAACTCAAATACACATGCTGCTTCTCAATATTAAATATATAGATTTGCTATCAACTAGAACAAACATGTCAATAATGAAAACAACTGAAACATGACGTCATGTACACCAGCATGTTTCAGTGAACTGTTGGGGAGCAGTCTAAGGTCAACAAAAATCTAAATTTCAGACTGTCAGCTGCTGCTTACAATCAACTTTCTGATTATCAAATTGCAGTTTATATAATGGAGTAATTCCCGTGACATTTAGATCACACTACCCCCTGCAGCGTAGGAAAGTAGTGCCAAAGCCAGAAACTGATGCTAACAGGAAAACCAAACCCAATCACAGTGTGTAGTAATTGGCCACCAAGTAGGTCTGCATACGCTGGCGATAATTTTGAGAGAAACAAATTGTTCCAGCTGCTTAGTAGTTGGTCCGGATGTTGAGGATATATTGGTATTTATGGTGGTATTGATTGCAGTCTGGTGATGTAATTGCTTGTTGTATTGAATGTCACTGTGGTTGTGAGCTTCTGAAATTGCCGAAATGTATCAGAGATTTTGTTTTAATTTAGTTTTTCTAATGCAAATTTGCAGAGGAATCAATTTTTCATCACCCTCTAACATATAATTTTGGTCTCAAAAAAATCATAAATAATTACAACTTTCCCATTAGATTAATATTCTTTCATCACTCCTCAACAACAGAATATAAACACCCCAAAATGGCAATACACCCTGTGTATGTTTGGTTCATGAGTATCAGATAGTACTCGCAGGTCTCCTGCAACACTCAATACTACAGGTGTGGCAAGTTTTCTTCTGCCATGAACTGACAAGCCATGATAATGAGCAAAATATTCTTAAAAGCAATCATAAACCCCAAGTGATCACACTCCTCTCCCTAAATATTTTTTACTGCAATACTATATGAATTACAGATTTTCTCCTGCCAGAAACTGTCAAGTTGTGATACAAAGAAAATAATCTTGTAAGCAGCTGTAAATCCCAACACAAACAAATAATGAGACTTTGAAATTCTGTCCACATCCACTTAACCATGCTCACAGGTTTGCTGCAACACTCAGTGCTATGGGTGTTGCAGGTTTCCTCCTACTTATTTCTCATACATTTTCTCTCATTCTGTCCAGATTCACCTGACTGGGTATGAAGCTGCCACACACAAAGATCATCGGAAAGGCTACGAGGTGCGGCTGTGCCACGATAACTCAGACACCCACGTCTTCTCCATCGACTTCAAGGAGTGGGCGCAGCTCTGGACCGATGTGAGTCTCCTCCTTCTCCTGATGCTCTTCCTCTTACTCCTCCCCCACCTCCTACTACTCCTCCTCTTCCTCCTCCTCCATCTCCTCCTACTCCTCCATCTTCTCCACCTGGGGCGGGATGTAGCGCAGTGGTAGAGTGTTGGACTTCGGAGCCAAAGGTTCCAGGTTCAAATCCCGCCCAGGGG